>JBAMJV010005262.1:0-12500 GCA_037951105.1 Echinarachnius parma | reverse complement strand
ATTGTATTCCAAGGCTACAAATGGCTTTCCATAATAGTTAAGTCCAACTTAGAGTTGAGTTCAACTTAGAATCTTTGTGAAACACACACCTGGTTGTATTTTGAATTAAAACTCTCCCTGGGAGACTTTCCACTGTATACAAAATAAGTGCAATGAGTTTAGAAATTATCACATTGCATTTCCGCTTATTACTCAGTCATCATATAACGTTAAATTACCGTGGAAATTTCGAGCCACTGAGTGGTCATATCAGAGTACACAAATACATGATAACACCGTCGTCGGTTTGCAAATTGCAACAAAGAATCCCTTTAAACTACAATAACAACAACAGTGTTTAGCATAATTTACAGTATTCTTTCTCTATCCCTCTCGCGATGATGGTATACATTTATGCGGATGAAAAGTACAAGCACGAAAATCACATAAATTATAATGTTTCTTTTGTCAAAAGGTTGTATACATATTTTCCGATATCCCCGACCCTTTCTCCTGGTTGTTCTTATCTCATTGCGATTCATTTTTATGCGTACTGTACGTCCCAAGTACATTTTCGATATCATTGGTGTAATGGTAGTAACATGGCTGTATTGTGAAATATAAATGAATATTTTGGAAATAAAGAGGAAAAGTGCCTCATATGTGCAAACATAGGAAAACAGTTAAACGAAACCATGGACACGTTATTCTTTATTAAAGGGGACCACCAGGCAAAGAACAACACATTATTATATGTTTTGGTACCGTTTTGTGATATCAAATAGATACCCAACATTTTTCAAACGGTTGTGTAATTCATAAACAAAGCAATTAATTTCCACCACTTACGGAACCACTACTATTTCCTGGTTCCATACGGGACAAACATTTGCGAGTGCGCCAATGCTATTCACGCGTACGTTTGTAGGCAATAGAATCCCGGGCGATTATATCGCTCCGCACACCGTTAGTCTTCGCAATTCAGACCGCATGAACGCATGCTTTAGAATGGTGATGCGTTTTCCAATTATATTTTGTTTTCTGAAAACATATTTTTGTGAACTTGTTGATGGAATGGAATATTAAAGATGTTACCTTTCTATAATAAGAATATTATTTGTGGGTGGTGGTACGCTTTAACAAAACAAATCTTAAGTTCAGTAGTGTTAGAGTATTACAAAGTATGCATTGGAATAGTTCAAAATTGTACTACGCCTTTACAAGTCATAATATTTGATTGATTCCAGCAAATCAATGACATTCGAGTTCGATTCGGTGTAGTTTAGCTACTCTGCTGTCACGGGGTAACTGTCAAACAGTCTGATCAGAATTCCAGATAGTCTTTTGAAGTTGCACATGTCGATACCTATACATCACGTGGCAATAATTCGATTAGACCACTCAATAACGTGTTCTATAAAACATACACACCAACAAAACAAGAGACCATAATGTACGGAGTGGCGTATTTCTTGAGGATGTATTCCGCTTAGAGTTGTCTCCCGTCCAATCTTCATCTGAACTGTTTCGTTGCCAGGACGAGCACGATACGCTCCTGTTAAAGATGAGATCTGTCAGGTAGTGGTCTTTCAGATGCTGAGGGGTGTTGCAGGTGAGGTTCCGCAAGTAGGATCGATGAAACCACACACCTAGGTCTCGCACATGGCAGTCACACCGCCAAGGGTTGCCCGCCACTCTTAAGCCACGGGACACAGTAGGCAAGCTACCAGGGGAGAGAGACGTGAGCAGATTCGCTTCTAAATAGATAGCTGCCGTGATGCCATCAAAGGCCGATTTGCTTATGAAACTTATGCGGTTATTGGAGAGATCGACTTCGGTAAGATGAGGGAATGACGTGAAGCACAGTGGAGGGAGGGTGCTTATCAGGTTGTTGCAAAGCCTCAACACGTGTAGATATCCGCAATGCATCATTGAGGTGTTATCCAGAGTGGTGATCACGTTGCCACTCACGTCTAGATTGATAAGCGTTCCATCCGTAAACATGGGAAGGCGAGTCAGTTTGTTTTCCCGCAAAGCTAACACAGACTTGTCTCGCAAAATCCTGTGCTTCAAAGGAAATATAGGTTCATTCTCCTCAATATTTCGCATCCCATCCATCAATAACGTCGATATTCTTTTGCTCGCAAGATGTTCATCCATTTGAATGAATGTACGTGAAATAGCCAACAAGAACAAATCGGACTTCGAAAGAATCCAGTCCAACGAGGTTAACGGATTACCTGAAACGGTAAGATAATGTAAGTTGGTGCAATTCGCAAACATGGTGTGGGATATATACCGAATGTAATTGTTGGATGCATCAATTGTAAAAACAATACATTCACCCAGTATGTGTTCATATACAAGAGCGGTTAGTTGGTTATTTGAAATGTTCACGTAAGTACAGTTGCAGAAAAAGTATGTTTGAAGCGTGCGTATCATGTTGCGACTTATATCGATATGAAAGTCCTCTTGGTTTGCTATGAAGCAAGCTCGCGACGCTACTTTGATCAAATTTCCTGAGACGAATAGCTTAACATTGGCTTGAGATCGATATATTTTGTAACTGTCCAAAGACTCAATCATATTGTCGCTCACGTCAAGAAATCTTAAACGACTTGAATTTTCAATCGCAATGTTTTCAAATGAAACGATTTTATTTTGACTCAGCTTTAGCATTTCCAGATTTCTTGCAACATATACCGAACTTATATTGTTCTCAGATATGGAAAGCATTTTCAGCGCAGGAAATTGTTTCATATCGCATCTATTCACGTCGTTAATGTAATTGTGTTTTAAAAATAGCCTACTTAATGCTGGTGCATAAAATGTAGGAATGTTTGTCAGTTGATTTTCGCTCAAGGAAAGACTCATCAGTAATGGTGTGCCATCAAAATCCGAAGACATAACTGTCTTGATGCTATTCCTTGATATATCAAGATGTATAAGTTGAGGGAGATAATGCATACATTCGAGCGATGTCAACCGATTTGAGCGAAAGTTAATCATGCGAAGCTTAATCCCGTCGTAATTAATGTGTGTCCGATTAAATACAGCAATGCGGTTTTCACTGGCGAGGAGATATTGAAGGTTAGGGAATTGGGTGATCGATATATCAGTAAGACGATTACCGGTCACGTCAAGAGTATGTAAGGTGGACATAACGGAAATCTGCATGGGTACATCTGTAACATCGACGATCCCTAAACTTACGACGTTGTTACCTTTCAGGTTCAGCGCCGTCAAGTTTGGTAGCAAAGTGTGATTGAGAATTAAGTCGCCTTTGAGGTCGTTGTGGGAAAGATCCATGACCTTTACGACTGGCAGACTGGATGTGAGGGTGATGTCATGTATCTGATTTGCAGACAAATCTAAACGCTTAGGTAGAAATTGTTGCCCGTTTACGACGTCTCCAAGTGTCTTTACTCGGCTTCCGCTCAAACAAATACAATAATAATCCTGGATTTGGAACAGGTTTCCAGGCAAAGCACGAAGTAGACTGTTTTGCAAAGTTACGTGCTGCAGAAATGGTGGAAACGGATTGGTGATTTTTAAAATGGGGTTTTCTAACAGTGACAGGCTTTTCAGTGAGATCATTCTCTCGAGATTTGGGATTACAGAGATGAAGTTGTAGCTCGCTCTCACACTCTGGATTAAATATGTATATGGTATGGTGTGCAAGTCAAAGTTCTTCAGACCATTGTAATCCACGTCGATATTTTGAATTCTTACAGAAATATTAGTCAGACTGTGTATGTAATTGGCCGACATTTTCAGGCTGCGGGGATATCTTGATCCTACAAAGACCCCTTTGAGAGAGTCTTTGTCAATGCGTCGTATGTTGTTTGCTACCAAGTTGAGACTTTTCAGCATCGGTAAATCTCTTATGTGGGAGATATCGGTAACACGGTTGTCATAGAGATCAAGCTTGCACAGTTTTGGAAGTCCACTAAGGCCGAAGCTCCCGATCTCTGAAATCACGTTTCTGGACAGAATCAGGGAACAAAGGTTTGGAAACTTTTCAAAAGCAAAATCGTTGATTCTCTGGATCAGGTTCAAACTCAAATCCAAGGTTTCTATGGTCGGACGGTCGACAGTAAAGGTCGGAATTTCGGCAAGTTTAGATTTGGCACACAAAATGTAAAGTTTGGAGGTTGAGCAAATCGAAGTGTTCAATGGTTGTTCTTGAGAGACAATGGTCGGTGTTAGAAGCATAATCGAAAGAATGAAAGAGGGAAATAAACCCAGTTGAATGAATGACGACATATTGCAATCGTTCCGATAAGTATACATGGCTTGCGCTACAAATGGGAGCACACTGTTTTGTCCGATCGATGATATTATACTTGGAAGTCTATACTTTCGATGAGTGTATTGAAGCAGACGTTCAGTTTGGCTAGAAATGGGCGAGATGTTTTTGTGGATGCTATATATATAGAAGGTTGAAATGAAAAGTCAATGGCCTCAGCATTCTCAGCAGACTCAGACATGTACCTTACATATTGATATACCTATTCTGGTCGTCATCCTGGGGAGGGGGGTACTCCAATTATCTTTTGGCAGAAGTGTGCCTCAGCTAACTTCAAAATGGGGGGGGGGGGGGGTCTATGGAGCCTGCGGGGGTGTGTCTCAGCCAACTTCAAAACGGGGATCTAGGGAGCACATGAGAGGGGAGGGGGATATCTTGGTAGCTGTCAAGCTGAGTGAGAACTGCACCCAATTTATTGCCTCATCGAATGGCGAATAGACCTGTGGACGCGCAGACTTTGGTGCAACAAACGGCGTCGCGAATCCATGGGACTATATTGAGCGGCTACTATTTGTTCATAGGTCTATAGGGCGGCTATGTTTTACTCATATGTCTAAAGAGCGGTTATCGTTTACTTATAGCTCTAGAGAGCGACCCTTTTTGAAGAAAATGTGACCCTTAAGACCGGCAATCGTTACATTACAATAAAATGTGGACGCGAGATCGATAAAAAGTGGACCCAAGACCGGTGAAACGGGGACTCGAGACCGGTAAAAAGTGGACCGAGACCGGCAAAAAGTGGACCTTTCTGAATTGGGGGGGAGGGGAGGGGTGCCTACGCACCCAACGCACCCCCCCCCCCCCCCGGCCCCCCTGGCTACGGGTGTGGAGGCCTTAAAGTGTAACAGATACACACACACACAAAACAAAACAAAAAAATATTCTTCCCTAAAACCTGGCGGGGATGATTGTACATGTCACCCCCCCCCCCCCCCCTCGTTGTGAGGTGGGGGATGCATACCCCTCATGCAATGGTGCAGATTTTTGTTATTAAAATTCAGTTTGCAACTCTCTAAACCAAAATAGTTTAATTGCGTTACTGTTGAGCATTTCAGAGGAAATCAGACGCTATGTTATAAAATAGCCTGGACGTGAAACAAGTAAGAACATGTTTACATCGTCAGAATTAATTACGTAGAGATTAAATATGATTAAGTGTAATAGCCCATAATCTGTGTAATTAGTATGCTGTATTTCTAATGATAAATGACTAGATTTTTTTTAATAAAGTAATTAAATAAAATGTAATTACATCCAGAATAACAAGCACATTCTTAAAGGCTGTCAGAGCATTTCTCATAATTAGCGGTATAGCGAAAATCAGATATGTTGTCTAATTACTTTTTAAAGGGAGTCAAGGGTTTTTAAACTTCATATAATGTTAATAGTTTCAAGTTGCAAGATTCCATTATCTGCGTTCTTTGCGTGATGGTCCCCTTTAAGTTATGCACTTTCCCCGGGCCCGGGGCCCATTGTACTAATCGCATAGGTTAGAGTGTAATATTAATATGGGATGTAGTGTAATGCGTCTAATCTATATAAACATGTTGAAATATTATCGTTAAATATCACGGTAATAACGCTTTTAACATCATCAAAAGTACATTCTGCGTTTTAGACAAAGAGGTAGAGTTCGAAATGCCATATAAATCGATAGACCAAAAAGAGTATTAATATACACATGCGTTTATTTTGTTTTCAGTGACATGGCTATCCTGCCGTTTCTTACGAATTTAAAGAGCCAATTATATTTTCCTGCATTTAACTGGAATTGAATTTTGTAATTATGACTTTTATTTCATTTGGCTTATTATTATCTAACAAATCACCGCACCCAACTTTAAAGTGATCCATCTTACTTTGTAAATTTCAAACAAATCACTTTGAGCTCTCAAACTTGTCTTGTATGTTTTCTGGAAATTGGTTTTGATTTCTCAAATGGCTCCTATGATTATGTCGATATTTAAGATTGAATTTGAAAGCATCTGTGGATGATTTCGATCATAGTCAAGAGTAGCCGAATGTAACTACTGAATCCTCCATTCATTCGGATACTTCACGCCAACGATCGGGATGAAATCAGACATCGGAGTTTACTTTGTTTTCACTAGTATTCTTTTTTCTATGAAAATCTCACATATCATTCTCAAGAATCTTGCAATGGTATTGGTATAATTATGATTGAAGTCTTACTTCAAACACAAGGAGATACTTCAAACCTAGACCCTATTGTTCGAATTATGATGCCGCCACCGAGTTATGCGTACCTCCACAGAGGCATTTAGGCTTTATGACAATGAGGCGCATTTCTGAATTCCTGCAATGTCAAGCAATGACAATGGATGTCTAAAATGAAAGTTTTTCCCAGTTTTCGCCAATGACCCATAATCCCAGCTAATCCTAGCAAAGGGAAAACAATGATTTTGTCCGTGCAAAAATTATCAAATTTCTGCTATCGCTTATAAGATATAAGTCTTTTTGTTCATGCATTGATACTAACAGGTGTTTGAATAAATTAACTTGCGATATATTTCCTCGTGTTTGAATTCAAACTTGGTGCATACAATTTAACGCGGCATGGCCGGTCATGCTGATGACGTTTGGAGCATTCGATTTCATTTTGGGGCAAGCAATTTAACATGTTGTCATTCATTTTAGATAACGCGGATGCTAGCGCACTCGAGTGCATATTACACACACACACACACACACACACACACACGCACACACTCAGTGACGCTGCAATAATTTTGTGTACATGTGGGGGGGGGGGGGGGGGGGGGCACCATTGGGTCCTCGCCCTTTCATGACGCAGATGTATGAATTTCTCAGTCGTCCGTAAATATACATGCATATAATTCTTCCTCCTGTTTTAATTGTATGTATATCACATCACGCACAAAACTGACAACAATACTGTTTTACTTTTGCCCTGAAAAGGACAAGATTTGGTATAGTTACGTTTGACCATTTTACAAAATGATGTATTTATATATATAGGTTTTCCCCGCTCAATTTTACACTTTTTTCAATCGAATTCATTAAGGGTCATTCAAATTCACGCATTGCCGCGTAATCGTTGGTATCGGTCTTTCAAATTCCGAATAAGTGCAAACGAATTCATGCATACGCATACGGTTTCGTGAATAGACACGATAGTTCATTTATGGGCACTCGAATTCGCGAATGTGCAGTAGCGCCAGCGTGAACTACGTGCGATTTTGAATGATCATTGATGAAAATGTATGCTCTTTGTTCAAATTCACTTGTAGACGCGATTTGAACGACTACTTACGAATTCGAATGCTGCTTTGACACGGCGATCGCAAATCGCGCGAATTCGTTTGCTCCTTTTATCAATTCGAATGTCACAATCGCAAATTGAGCGGGAAAACCTATATTTTGCTATCATCAAGATTTTTACAATTGTAATGTCATCTTCATCCCCACTTAGCTTCAAAACGATCGTTTAAGGAATTACTGCTACTATACGCTTTAGCATGGAGCTAGAGGCACTTTCCCCTATCCCTCCCCAATAATTTGACAAACAATACAATCATAAGCCAAGGGGGAATCTTTTAAAAAATAAAGAGATACATACAGCTCATTTGCGTAGGCACACTTTTATTTCCAGAGGCCCGGGGTCTTTTCCCCCGAATGCCATCTTTCTCAATCTCACCTGACTGGCAAAACAAAAAGTTGTTACGATTTTACCCTTCCATAACTTTATGACTTGACTTTGCCTAAATATAACATGCCTTTGTCTGAATATGACTTGAGTTTGCCTGAATACGTTACGCCATTGCTTTTAGCCAATTTATTGCTGATCTACTTTTACATCTACTATCTACTATCTACTATACTAAAGTAGCCGATCACGTATGTCTGTCTGTCTGTCTGTCTGTCTGTATGTCTGTCTGTCTGTCTGTCCATCTATGCATTTCGTAGTGCATTGAGGCACCAACATCAAACTTTGGGTAGTGATTGGTGATGACCCATAGAGGTTTGTGGTCTGGGTCAGGTCGGGGTCAGTTTGACCAGTGGTCAGTTATGAATCGGCCAATATTCCACGTTCATTTGCCATGCAGTCGCGTCGAGCGCTGATCATCGCACATGCTTGCGACGGAAGTACCGTGAAAAGTGTGTTGCTGAAATGACCTTTCATTATGTAGTCTTTGTTCAGCCTGAATCGATACGTTGTAAATTACTTACACACATTATCGTATGCCTGTCAAATCGGAAATAACACGTGTGCCGCTGTGTGCGCCTGAATTAAGACTATCGTAATTTGCTTGCGAATTGTTGGCTTCCGACAAAACAAGATCGTATGTTGTGTATGTAAAGTGATACGGGATGGACGTGTACAGTACAATAGACGGATGTGCGAACATTCCCATTTTAAAAACTGGGATATCTAGGGCCAACATGACGCGATATTTTGACCGGGGAATCCTGAACGATCTGCAAAGTTAGGTGAGAAAATCAATCACATCTGGTGAGTACAACAGTATAATTTTTTTTTTTTGGAATAAGGAAGGAAATGACTGATTGACGGGAGTGTTTCTGTCCCGATTCTGCCTATACCCGGTCACATGTACCGTGTGCACCAAGTCTCACGAGTGTATTAGAGTCTGTAGACGCCTCCGTCGGCGTCGGGCCGGGAATGATGCACCAATTCCAAGCGCCGTTCGTCCCATAATCCTATATTTCGTGTATGAATTCTTGATTGTATTCGACGTGATGTTTAATACATTTATTTAAAATACTTGCTTATATTTGTTGGATTTCATGCGTATCAGATGTCGAGAAATATTGTTTTCTTTGTATAAACCAAGTTTTAAAATGATTCTTAACCACTTTTAATTGGTTTTTATATACCATAAAGCGGGTCCTACTAATCGCCAAGGATCAGTACTAGGCACTGCGAAGCACTGCGAAGCACTGCGAAGCACTGCGAAGCACTGCTAAGCACACTACGAAGCACTACGATACCCTTACGAAGCACCGCGAAGAGCATGTCTTCGCAGTACTACGAGGCACTACGAAGACGAAGATTGCACTGCGAAGAGCGCCGTGTACTAAAAACTACGTTTAATGCGCGCACGTAGAGGTAGACTATGGTAGCTGCCAGACTTTCCCTTTCGTTAAAATGATATTTACGATTGAAGTGTTCAGATGTTGAATTATCCAATTGATCGTCGAAACAGTGTACAAGTGCAAGGAGTTGGTGAACATCACTTTGCATTTTTGCTCATCTACTTCTACATGCGCTCCAAATGCTATCTTTTTGCTCTTCGTAGTGCTTAGTAGTGCTTAGTAGTGATTTCGTAGTGCTTCGTAGTGATTCACGGTGTTCGCGGTGATTAGTAGGACCGCCATAAAGCTACAAGCCAGTGTCACAGAATGCGCGTAGGCATTCTAGCCGAAGCACCAAACAGCACTTAGATTTCACCGCCGACGTAGGGGGCCCAATATCTGCACAGCGTCCATACGACAATTCAGCCTGCTGCTTTTCGTGACGTTTTAAAGAGTTATAAAACATATTTAATAAAGTAAACGACTGTTCTCTTAATTTTTTGTGGAATGTACAAGTCACTAAAATCACTTCCAATAGTATACACATACACATTTACAGAAATGAATGCTAGAATTACGTACAGAAACACGAAATGAAAGACAGATTCTGTCAAATCGGTTTTAAAAGACTATTGTAAAAAAATGATCCCATAGTGCAGTACCTCTGCAAATTAAATACGGTTATGCTTGAATCTACCCAAATATGTGTTTATAATTGTTCACCCAACTAGATTGAAAAATGAGCTACCACACCACCGTGATAGTGTGCATATGTCTATCACATTGGCCAGATATCGTTTGACGGGACCCTAATGCGTCCGGGCCCCGTCCAACGACGGGTTGTGGGACGGGATTGAGTCGCCCGTGTTTATTTTGTCTTATACTATTTAAATTATGACTCTGGGAATAGTAAAGATTTAAAGTATCGTTATGTCATCATCGCCTCTCTCTCACAAAAACCCGCGATTTCCGCGGGTACAGCTAGTATCTACTATACTAAAGTAGCCGATTACGTCTGTATGTCTGTCTGTCTGTATGTCTGTCTGTCCATCTATGCATTTCGTAGTGCATTGAGGCACCAACATCAAACTTTGGGTAGTGATTGGTGATGACCCATAGAGGTTTGTGGTCTGGGTCAGGTCGGGGTCAGTTTGACCAGTGGTCAGTTATGAATCGGCCAATATTCCACGTTCATTTGCCATGCAGTCGCGTCGAGCGCTGATCATCGCACATGCTTGCGACGGAAGTACCGTGAAAAGTGTGTTGCTGAAATGACCTTTCATTATGTAGTCTTTGTTCAGCCTGGAATCGATACGTTGTAAATTACTTACGCACATTATCGTATGCCTGTCAAATCGGAAATAACACGTGTGCCGCTGTGTGCGCCTGAATTAAGACTATCGTAATTTGCTTGCGAATTGTTGTTTTCAAACTTTTAAATAATATGGATTTAAAAATTGTAATGACTGATTTTTGAATAGAATTAAAACAAATCTGATGAAATATATGTATTTCTATCAAGAAACGGACGGTACATTCCAAAGCGAAAGCGACCGTCGGGCGGGGAATTTGCATAGACTATATACAGAGTAGCGGAATATTGTAGGTCCGGCATCTGTGCATTGTCAACGCACAATCTACTACATTGTACACACATTCGTGTGATTGTACATGTCCGTATATGCATGACTGAATTTGATCGGTGATTTTTGTTCACATTTTCAACACGATATTCGCAAAATTGGCAAAACAGGGTATACGGCTACCAAAATAGGTTTCTCTCTGTCACTGGTTTAATTTTCTGAATACAGGCTAATTGTAAATGTTTGCTCGAAGTGCATACTTTGTTGTACTGAAGTATAAAAAATGTGTGCTTTTTGTAAATAACGTGTAAACAAGAAGAGCAAGGAATTAGGGTTATTGATCTACTTGACAACGATTTAATTAATACTGTTTATTGTTTGACATGTGATCGCTGGCAGCATACCTAGGGTTTTTACAAGGGGGGGGGGGGGGTAGGGGGGGTTATTGCGTCAACCAAAATTTTCGACGGGCTGGGTGTTGGCCAAGTATTTCGAGGGGGGTGTCGGTCAAGTAACTCGAGGGGGTGTCGGTCAAGTATTTCGAGGGGGGTGTCGGTGAAGAATTTTCGAGGGTGGTGTCGGTCAAATATTTCGTGGGGGGGGGGGCGGTGAAGAATTTTCGAAGGGGGGAGGGATGTTGGTGAAGAATCTCGATGGGGGGTGGGGGATATTTTCGAGGGGGGTGTCAGTGAAGATTTTTTCGAGAGGGGGTACCAGTGAAGATTCTTTCGGTGTCGCTGAAGAATTTGTGAGGGGAGTGGGTGTCCGTGAATATTTTTTGAGGGGGGGGGGGTGGTTATTTCCTCAACCAACATTTTTGAGGGGTCAGGTGTCGGTCAAGTATTTCGAGTGGGGAGGGGGGGGGGGCTGTCGGTGAAGAATTTTCGAGGGAGAGTGTCGGTGAAGAATTTGTAAGGGGGGTGGGTGTCCTCACCCCCCCCCCCCCCCACCCGGGTACCCATATGCCTTTGAATATGAGATTGAATCACCACCGGGGGGGGGGGGGAGGGGGGGGGGGGTGTCGGTGAAGAATCTTGAAAGGGGGGTGTCTGTGAAGATATTTCGAGGGGGGGGTTGTCGGTGAAGAATTTTCTAGGGGGGTGTCAGTAAAGATTTTATTGAGAGGAGTAACAGTGAAGATTCTTCGAAGGGGGGTGGTGGGGGTGTAGGAGAAGATTTTTCGAGGGGGGGTTGTCGGTGAATATTTTCGACGCGAGGGGGTGTCGATGAAGATTTTCTCGAGAGGGGTACTGGTGAAGATTCTTTCAAAAGGGGGCGGGGGTGTCGGTGAAGAATTTGTGAGGGGGTTCATGGTGTCCGTGAATATGTTTTTGAGGGGGGGAAACCCCAAAACAGCCCTTTTTCATCAAAGTGAAATTTTAACCCCCCCCCCCCCCCCCCGTGTACGCATATGCCTGTGAATATGAGATTGTATTTTTAATTATACACTTATTAAATCATATCATAACCATTCAAACAGAGATTCCATTAATTGACCAAATGTTTTTTACAGGATAGATACAAAAAATAACAAAATACAAATATACAACATA
>JBAMJV010005261.1:0-120308 GCA_037951105.1 Echinarachnius parma | reverse complement strand
TTTTTAGTATTCTAGTTTTAATCTAGTATTATTTCATTATTCCTTTATTTGTATTTGTTTATGATTTATTTTATTCGACATATCACGAATTCAAATCAATCAATTGAAGCTTTCATATTTCTCTTGTACAGTCGTTGCATGGCCTATGGAAATAGAAGAATGAAATGGGTTTTGATTTTCCAAAATATACTAATTGTTGTGATATTTATGGCTGATGTAAAAATCAGTCGGCGGTAGGTGATAAAGCCCGATATAAATTTTGTTTTAATGTTTAATTTTTCTTCATGTTGATTATTATAAATAAAATGTATTATGCAGTAAAGACAATATTTGGCTATAAAGAACGATTGGTTAGTCACTCCATTGACTCCATTATCTGTTTTAAATGCCATCGTCTAGGAGAAAACAACAAGTGCGCTCCGTTGTTGTTTGTTTTACTTTGAAGATGATTATGTCTAATATTTGGGAGATGTGCAGAAACCAAGGGCTTGTTCCATAAAATGGTCTTAGCTATGTACGTTGTCTTATCTAATAACTGGCGCGAAGCTGCGGTCCGTTTCTTATACAGATCGTCGGATAGCAAAAAAAAATGAGCAAAAAATGTCAGTGTTCTGGGAACATCCCGGAGGGGGGGGGGGGGGGGGGGGTCTGTCCTCATTGAAAGGGGGGTATCATGCGTGACCAAGAGAAACGAGGTAATTAGGGTGTTTTTTTACGATCAGGCGAGATACTCGAGGGGCGAAGGTACTCGTTTAGGGTCTCAAAATCACCCAAAATCAGGGAAAAGGGGTATCTTTGTTAGGCTGATGAATTACTCGTTTAGGGTCTCAAAAAGATGAATTACTCGTTTAGGGTCTCAAAACTCAGCTTACTTGCTTTAGGGTATCAAAAATAGTTTATAACTTGCTTTTAATAGGGGTTTACAAAAAAAAAAAGATTACTTGCTTAGGGTATCAAATATAGTTATAACCTGCTTAGAGGTTTTACAAAAAATTGATTACTTGCTTATTAGGTATCAAAAATACTTGCTTAGGGGTTTACAAAAAATTGATTACTTGCTTAGGGTAATCAAATTACCGATAATCATATACTTACTTAGGATGTATTTTTTGCCCCACGCAAATACTCGTTTAGGGTTGATTTTGGCAAGGTCCTTGGTCACGCATGATACCCCCCTTTCTATGAGGACAGACCCCCCCCCCCCCCCTCCCCGGGTGGAACATTTGGCGACACATAGGAGGGCGACGACCTACAAGGTGGGACGGAGAACTCAAGTTAGCAAATAATGGACCTACTTGCCTTCTCACTCTCACCAGACAAAATATACTCCATACAATAATATTCATGACATTGTTAATTAAACCCATTCACCATGGGAACCTGGGTGTGTGTTTCACTAAGATTCTTAGTTGAACTTAACTCTAGGCAAGTTTGATCTATCAGTTATGGAGAGCCGTTAGGTTCTTTGGAAAATTGGTGAAACAGTTCTTTTGAGAAGACGTACAGTTTGATGAAATCAAATCTGTTATATTGATTTGTTATTATCAAAAAGTCTTGAAATCAATGATATCTTTTTGTGCAGGAAGTCTTCTTTGAGAAGACATAATTAAAGTTGTTTGCTTTTAATATTAAGTTCAACTTAGAGTCTTTGTGAAACACGCCCTGGTGTACCATGTTTTATCTCTACTGTGGGAATGGCACATCTAGGATGGATTAGGATATTACAGTTTGAAACACAAAATGTTACCAATGTGGGCTACTTTTGAAAGGGAACTAACACGCCAAGAAAAATTGTTAATAAATTAAATATAAGTGTTGTCAGTAGTCCATTCATATATTGAACAATCAACATTAACATCATTATTATTATCATGATATTATTGTTATTGATTATTTATTACTACTACTATTACATGGTGTCAATATGGGCTTCAACATGCGTAAACAAACAACGCAGTTGGGTATAATGTATAGTTTTTGTGGTCTGATAATGTCCTCTGAGTATTGTATACAAAGGTCATGTTAAATGGATGTTATTTTGGCCGAGATATGAGCGAAAAATGCAAACGGGGTTTGCCAACTCATTGCTCTGTACACAGTTATGACCAGTGGCGTACCCAGGGATTTTTTTTCAAGGGGGCGGGGGGGGGGGGGGTTATTTTGTAAAATCTTCGAAGCCTAGACCAAGTACTTTCAACATTTTTGAGACAGAGACCAAGACCATTGGTGAGAACCCCTTTCAGTGGGGGGGGGGGGGGGGGGGGGGGGGGGGGGGGGGAGGGGGGTGTCCGTAGACAATTATCAAAGCAGAGATCAGGGTTACCTTCAACATTTTAGACTGAGACCACGGTCCGTCACAAAATTTTCGAGGCCGAGACCAAGACCATTGGTTGAGAATCCCTTCAGCAGGGAGGGGGGGGGGGGGGGGGGGGGGGTGTTCGTGGACAATTTTCAAAGCAGAGACCATGAATTTTCAACATTTTCGAGTCCGAGCCGGGATTCTTCGCACATTTTCGAGGGCCGAGACCAGGTTTAATGATGGTCGGAGACGGCTTAAAAAGCGGTCTCAAGACCGGCTAAAATTGGAAGGGGGGGGGGGGGGGGGTCAAACCCCCCAAGCCAGCCATTTTTTGGTCAAAGGGGGGGGGGGGCCTTCCCCTCCCCCCTGGGTACGCCTACGGTTATGACTATCCTGTACATAGTACAAAATCTGAACACTTCAATCGTAAATATCTTTCAAACGAAAGGGAAATTTGAAAGACCACAACATGTTCTATGCTTCTATTGGTAATACAAAAAACATGGTATGAGAGAGAACCACTAGACATCAGATGAAGTTTTATGGATTTCGACAATGTTACTAGATCCCTTTAAAGACTGATTGATGTAAAAGAGTGCATTTGCATTGCCTTCCAAGTGAAAAGATCTGAAAACATAAAATGCCTAAGGTACTACAACTTTTCGGACATTCTAGATTATAATCATATGTTTGTTTGACGTTGAATTTAGAGATCGACGATTAAATCCAGTTAGAATTGTTTTTTGTTTTGTATAAACTTTTGAGAATATTGGCCTGTATTGAATATTATGTATCTAACTTTAAAAATTGCATTTAAATAGTTAAAATAACATGAGCAATATGTGAGAAGGATATGCTCTCTATAGTAGACGCATACATTCGCTTTCAACAAATATAACGGGAATATATGCGACGTTTAGAAAATTTCTAAATCTACTTATTTCCTTTAAAAATGTACACAGATCTATACGCATTTAAGTAAGAAAAATGTTGGCATACACATAGGGCATATATAGGCTAATCACAATGCATGCTTCATTCGCTTCCCTTTTTATTATCTTTAGTTTCACTTTTGGGATGGCACCTTCCATTTATGCATTCATATATAAATGTGATATGAAATGTATCATTATTAAACGTTACTTATACAACTGTTATGCGATAGAGTATGCCGAACATTCCTTTATATGTACCTCCGTACAGTGGCTTAGAGACGTATGCGATATGTGCGTTGAGAATGTTACATCATTTGAATTATCATTCTAAATGTATCTTACTATACAAATAATACACGATCTAGAGTGCATTGTGTAAATGCATCGCACGCGAGGGCTATGTTAGCTGTGTGCGGCGCACGAGGCGTGAGCCGAGTGCGTAAGGCACAGCTAACATAGCCCGAGAGTGTGATGAATTTACATGATGCACGATAATAAGTAGTATTATTTGTTTAATAAAACGAACTCACCACGGAATTGTTTATTTTGCTGGATTATTAAAAACAGACAATTGGTAACCCAGAGTTTACAAAATTCATCAACACTTTATACTGCACTCGCTTCACTGAATAGCTCTGTATGAATGCAGCGCATCTCAGCAGATCAACTGCAGTCGCTATGGAATGCCGATAATTTCCCGTAAAACTGAGAATTATCAAAGAATTGTATGCATTTCCATTACAAAACTTACCAACATCAAACCACATATCCATATAATTTACGAAACTGCTAAGATTTATTTACTACAGAACAGAGAATTTACAAAACCAAGCATTTTCCATCTTTTTTTGTTCACTTTCGCAAGTTTGTCTTCGAGAGGTTTGTCCGTAATCGTTTGTGATCGTTTATGATCGTTTATGATCGTTCATGATCGTTTAGAATATGACTTGTGATCGTAACGGAGGATGATCGGGACTTCGATGTTTGTGCTAGTGAAGTCATGCGTTGGCTCACCCTGTGGTGAGATTAAATGTCTTTTTGAAACAAACTCATGGAAACTGTGTTGTCATATAGTTATTATTCCTGTTATAGAATCCATTCCCTTAATTCAGTCTTCGTAGAGCTATGTAAACAAACATTGTGACGTCACGGGGTTGCGCACCTTCGGCACGATGGTTGCGCTGCTATCGGCACGATGGTTGCACAGGTATCGGCACGGTAGTGCAGGTGGTGAAAAGTAATCAATCCCCACGTGATCGATATTAGCCAATCACGTTACTGAATTTACCGGAGCCGTTTTATAAATCATTATAATAATTAGCAGTGTTATTATATATCATGACACATCTTGAAGTGGCACACCATGTATTAACAAGTGATGTAGTGAGCATCATACAGCCCGTTTGAGTACCAGCCATGGCACTCCTTCCACTACTTACATGGTTCTATTGGAATATTTACATTACCATGATACTACGCTACTTATAAATGGGTTATGAAGAGCTCAGTTCCAAAATGCGCAAAATTCACTTTCCGTACAAATTTTGTTAACGATATATCTACATTTATAAGCTACGTAGCTATCTAGGAATCCACATTTTACGACAAATTACTCACTCAAAATCAACATATAGAAAGTTAAATTTTCATATTCCCATAGGCACGTGTACTAAGTTGGGCAAAGAAACCTGTTTTCCTCGAAAGTTGAAAAAGTGGATATAGCGCCTTTTGGAAGAAAGCTCTTCATATGTAAACCTATATTACATAATTATAATGATAATTAGAAGTGCATATTATCGTATCATGACACATCTTGCAGTGGCATACCATGTAAGAAAGTGATTATCATACAGCCCGTGTGAGTACTAGCCACTCCTCCCCCTACTTACATGGTTCTATTGGAATATTTACATTACCTTGATACCATGCTACTTATAAATAAGCAACATGTTGTAAAGAGTTATAGAGCGCCATCTCAAGGTAAATTGCTTATTTATGTTTATCAAACAAAACAACAAATGACACAGTGAGAAACCAGAATATGTCTCTTTAAGCCATGATAACTAAAACATTCTACCAATCTGTGGCTCGGAATGTGATCCTAATGAATGATAGTAATATATGGCGGAAATCAAAGACGTTTTGGCCCTTTATGAAACATGTTATCATATAGGCTCTTCATATATCGTTGTTCTCCATTGATAAATATACAATGTAAACATTCAACATTATGCACATTAAATTAAATTAAATTAAACGCGGAGGATAGTGTTTATAAAAGGCAATCGGAAACTTAACTGCGTATGTACGTATCCAGTAATATATAATATATGTTTAATCTGCATTACGTTTGAGTTATTATGACATCAACAATTAATAGCAAACACAGTTTTTTCTCCTTCAAATGAGCCCGCAATATGTATACTGTAGAACTTCGATACGGACATATACAGAGAACAAGGAGTTAAGCCAATTTAATTTAAAACAACTTTTTCTATCTTTGTAGTTGATGGTCCTAAACTAAATATATTACTCCATTTCTATCAATCATCAATGTAAATGAGAATAGGTACCATTCGACAAAACACGTAAATTCAATTACTATACACGCATGTAGCA
This sequence comes from Echinarachnius parma, assembly GCA_037951105.1. Classification (NCBI taxonomy): domain Eukaryota; kingdom Metazoa; phylum Echinodermata; class Echinoidea; order Clypeasteroida; family Echinarachniidae; genus Echinarachnius; species Echinarachnius parma. Next base: position 114,455 of record JBAMJV010005261.1, on the reverse strand, counting down.
CAAAGGATGAGCCGCACAAATAGCGAAATATTTTGAGGCATTGAGAATGTACTAATTATGCGGGCAATCTCCATTGGGCATGAAGCCTGCATTATATATATTGACTATTCATTGTGGTTATTATACCTCGATGAAGTACAGCCTATCACCACTAGCAAATGCAAGCATATCACGTGATAGAGATACCATGTAACACCATCCCCAACCCAGAGCCAGCTTCAGTTCCTCAAACTGAAATACTTTCTCGAACTTCAGACCGTCCATCTTGTATTCTGTGATGACCACTTTACCTGCTCCTTGATTCACGCTGGCTACGTATACTCTGTCTTGGCTATCTACTGCAGCATACAGATATTCCCCTGGATCGGCCGTCAGAGTGTCTCCCACCTTCCCACTCCTGTCATATACTGTCACCTTGCTGGGGGTTTGATAACACGTGATGGCAATGATGGCTCCTGACCTGGTTTTAATCGCCTGGTATGGTGCGTCCTTGGTCGTAATATTACACAGCTGGGTATTTATGCTAGGGTCGTAGATCATGATGCGGTCTTCCTTATTAGCAATTATTATTTCATCGTTGTGGTTGGAAGAAATCCTAAGATTAGATCCGCCATTATTTGGAATGTTCCGTGTGTGCATGTGTGAGCCAGTATGGGAATAGATCTGTAGTGTGTTACTCTCCCCCACTACCACAGTGTTGCCGGTGTGACTCTGATGGGCAAGGTCATGCCAACCTGCACCCAGCTGGAAGTGCTGTGATGTGTTTCCCTTTGTATCCACTTTGTCTGCACCACTAGCATCATGAACGTAACTAATCATAACATTGTCTTCCGATACTGCTGTCATTCCCCACACCATGCCTCGTAGGTCTACGCTCTTACTTACTCGCATCGTTGAACACCTTCCTATTTCCCCCAGATGAAGGAGAGATCCATCCGCAGGCTTGAATACCTTCTCTCGGGCAGTCCTCGATATGACTCCAGCAGACGTGTCATCTTTGACCTCCTTCAGGGTTTGTTCAAGTTCATCACAGAGCATACAGTGCGCAGCCAAGCTGTCCGCCTCGAGACATCCAAGTTTATCGTTAGCGACCAGCGACACGGAGCTGACAATGCTCTTGATTCGTTGACGGTCTTTCGCCTTCAATGCATCACGGTCGTCATCAAATCCTTTCTTCAGGGACTGGAGATTCTCGAGAAGCAACCGCTCGTTGTCTTTCAGCTTCCTTGCTTTCTTCTCGTACGCGTCTATGACTTCTGCTTCCAGCTTCTGAACTGCCGCGTGAACCTCCTGACGACGCGCTTCTGTGTTCGGAATGTTCTTCTCAAATTCTGTCTTCTTGTATTTGCATTGTTCGAGGAGACTGTCCACCTTGATCTGCAAATCCATCTCGAAGTCGCGATGGTTCTTGATTTTGTGGTCGCGATGCTCTACGATGACACACTTGAAGCAGATGTACACTCGGCACTCTTCACAGAAGAGATCCCTGTTCTCTTGTCTATGTATCGGGCATCTCTCCGGGTGTTGGGTAATGTTGAATTGTCCGCTGTCTATTTCGGACATGGAGAGCACCTGGTGATCTGCAAACACTAGAATCATTTTTGTGTGACCATTTAGACAGTTATCACACATGTATGCATTGCATTCTTTGCAGAATGCAACCGCGTCACTTTTCACTGCGCACATTGTGCATTTTACCACTTTAAGCTCAAGGGATGCAAAGAGTCCTCCGGTGTTGCTATGGTAATCATCCACTAGTCCATTGACTGTCACGTTGGCGGGAAGTCCCTCCATCCGATTCTCCTGTAGCTTCGTGTCACTCCTGCAGAGAGGACACACCATGTGGTCTCTGTCCAGGTGGGACGCGTCATACCTCTTGAGACACTTCCTGCAGAAGGTGTGCCCACATGACAGGAGAGTGGCGTCTTCAAAGACATCCAGACATAGCGGACAGATCAGACTCTCTGGAGAGCACAGAGCGTCGTCTCCTCCCGTGGCCATTTTAAATCAAAACTCAATCAACACACGAATTCGAAGAGTTATTATTCAGTGTTCTATGCAAACTGTCATATATATGCGATTTGTATACAGTGTATACCGCTTGCCACCGTGCACAGCTCTATTATACCCGATACGAAACAATGATTCAACAATGACGGAGAGAAGGAGTGAAATATTTGGCACAACATCCCACAACGTATCGAAAACCGCTAAGTCAAAGATAATACATATTTAAGTGATTAAGTTATAATGTTATACTGCGATAATTCCATACACTGATTACACACAGCATACTCAAAGTCGGAAATAAACTGCGGTCATAATTTCCGTGTGATTGTTTGTGAAGTAAAGATGGCTGAACGGTATTATTTATGAACTTTGAGCTTTTGTAGTAACACGTTTGTCTATTGTTCTCAATTCGTGATTTCGCTGACAGCTCGTATCTGGAATGGGAGTGGTATTCACCAGTGCAGCGGCCGGTTAGAACATGTAGTATACTGAGTATGTACCAAACAAATTATAATTAATATCATTACAAATTTTTTTTTTTTTTTTTTATAACCATAATTCATCATAGGCTTCGCTGCCCGAAAATGATTTATTTTCCCCGTATATACATCAGTGTGCCCGATATGAAATAATTTTGCCCGATTATGACATGCTTTTGCCAAAAATTACTATACTGTATATGATTTTGTCCCTGAATTTGAGATCCAATTCATCCGAAAATTACACTTGTCAAAACTCTCGGGACTGTACAATATAGCCCCCAGCCCTACTCCTGACACCTGTATTAACATGATACAATTGTGTCAAGCTTCAAACTCAAAATCAACACGAAATGGATTTAATAAGTTGTTAAAATAACTTGCAACCTACTTTTTGAAAACTTGAGTAATTGCGTATGCAACACAACTACAGCCAAGTGAGCCAACAAAAACAGTTTAGCTATCTTCTGCTTCAACATGCCTAGCTTTCATTTATTGCCATACTTTTAAAGCCTCTGGTCATTTTGTTGACATGTTCAAAAACTGGCAAATAGTTTCTCAAATTTGCATTTCTGTGACATGATAATTATGTGCACTGAGTAATGGTTGAAATGTCATGGTAAATTAATGTTATATGATCGAGTAATGAGCGATTATGTAAAATGACATTCGCTCAAAAAAGCTAACTGCACTGACTTTGAACACATTTATAATAGTTCAGTATATAGTATTAAATCCTAACCCTTCAATCATACATATCTTTATAACGGAAGGGAAATATGGTGATCATAAAGAAAGTAGCAAAACGATAGAAAACATGGAGAATAAGGTGGCTCTATACCAAGTGTTATGTTGTATTATTCCAACTGGTCTATATATATATATTATGTTGTGGTCTATATATATATATATATCATGTTGTCAAAAGCAATGTTATTATTATCATCAAAAAGTAGATGGGGGTAGGGGAGAGGGGGAGGAGGAAGAAAAGCGGAGAAAAGGTGGAGGTAAGCCGACAGAAAAAAAGACTCACTAACTATAATAGACCTGTCATCAATGCTGCTAGAAAGCTTATGTGTAACTACCCCCTCTCTGTCCGAGATTTACAGTGATCGTGGCAGCTAGTAGCCGAAATGCCCCTTGACACTAATTTGGTTGATTTTAATGTGAAATGAGAATCATTCTCTTTCGAATGCTCTCATTGTTGTAAAATTTGATTTCAAAATATTTGTATTTATTATATCGTCTGGCCAGGCGATATCTTGACTCATTACAAGTATATAAAATGCCTATACACTTCTTTCGAAAAATGTCAAAAGAGGTTTTTAAATAGTTGTTGATGATATATCTATTTAATCATTATTAACATCCAGTGGGGTAGCTACGGGAGGCACGGGGGGGGGGGGGGGGGCTGTGCCCCTCAATAATTTTGAAAAAACAATAGAAAACATAAGGGGCCATTAACAAAAATAAAAAAATACATAAGGTGTGCCCCCCACCCCAATCAGTCCGACCACGCTATGCCACTGTTAACATCAACAAGACATCACATGCACAATTTTGTATGAAAAATGGTTGAAACCAATACGTTTTTAGAGAGTGCCCTCTTGAGTTGTAACGGCGCTTTTTTAATGATAATCGGGTTCTTAATTAGTCATTTTATTTGTAATTGTGTATACCTTTCGAGCTGCCGTGGGAGGGGTGTACCCCCCCCCCCCCCCCCATCCACTTAGGTTCAGTGGCTTAACTCCCTCGTTGCCCCTAAAGTTTTTGTTAATTCGCCACTGATTAATTCTGCCACCTTGTGCAGTAGCAAGGACCCACAAGGATCAACATTTACAGAGGTGTTGGTGGTGGGGGGAGGGGGGGGGGGGGGGGGGGGGGGTAGCTAGTGTTATTATAATATTGTTGATGTGTTTTTCTTAATTTCCTTAAATTGTTGTATTTTGCATTTTCATGGGGATAGATGTTGCACAAAATGGATCTAAACAACATCAATTTGGGAAAGAAATTTCTTATGGTCGACATTGATCTTGTAAAAATAGTCGACATTGATCCTATTAAAAATGCACAAATTTGAATACCCCCAGATGCCCCCCTACCGTTCACAAACAGGCAATGCCACGACACATAACATTCTGCTGTAGACATCTATGCTGCCCCCTTCTGCACCCCAAAACGATTAGTGATATAATGGCTAAAAGACAAATAAGGAATAAACAATTAACAAATGACAATACACATGTTCATAATATTACACAATTTCACGTACTATGTGTTTGAACGCCCTACAAACATAATGAATTTCAAGAAAATACCCAGGGAAAAACCATGCATTTCAGAAATTTGCTGCTCCTCCCGCCCCCCCCCCCCCATTCCCCCCCCCCCCCACCCCCCCAAAAAAATGAAAAGAAACAAAAATCAGGGACAATGCCAGCACTATAGTGCTTTCTATGATAGCTCAGAAGGTAGAGCTCCAATTCCCGGAAATCCACTTTTGTTTTGCTCATGTTAACTTTTATCATATATTTCCGGTAATTTCCCGACATGTTTGATTTTGTTTGTTAAAGGCAAACAAAAGAAAGCACAAAGACAATCATGTATTCTTTTTAAAGATAAAGAGTCATCTTTGACAAAAACGTTTAATTTCCAGACAAATATGACACACAAGAGACACACATTTTAAAAAGGCTTTCATTTTGTTATGGAAAAGAAAATATGACAAACTGAAATAACATAACAAATATCACCCGACATATACGGTGATCAACACACGAAGTTAATAACGACGACGCACAATGTATGAATATAATTATGTTTGACAATCAGGCAATTAAACAGATACCAACTATCTAGTATTATTTCACCATTTCTTTATTTGTAATTTGTTCAGATTTATTTCATTCCGTCATATCCAAAAAGTTCAATAATTCAATAAACAGTATCTCATAATTAGAATGGCCATGACCTACAAAGGTAACAATATCCAAAGGACTTCAAACATCACGGTTAAAGTGATCCATTAACTTAGTCAGATTCACACAAAGTCACTTGAAGCTTTCTCTGGCACAGTCGTTAAATGGTCTATACTTGGAAATAGAAGAATAAAATGGGTTTCGATATTCCAAATGTCTCTCTAATTGTTGAGAAATTTACGACTGAAGTCAAAATCAGTCGGCGGTAGGTGATATATAAAGCCCGATATAAATTTTCTTCATGTTGATTTTTCTTCAAGTTGATTATTATAAAAAACAATATATTATTCAGTTAGGTGAATATTTTGCTAAGAACGATAGGTTAGTCACTCCATTGACTCTTTATTTTTCATTACATTGTTATTAACCCATTAACCAATGGAACCTGGGGTGTTTCACAAAGATTCTAGGTTGAACTTTACTCTAAGTTGGACCCATAGAGCTGTATTTGGACCTAACATTTATGGAGAGCCGTTAATTTCCTTTGTATAATTGGTTAAATTGTTATTTTCAGAAGACAAAGTTTGATGAAATGAGTAATATTTATTACTATCAAGAAGTCTTAAATAATCGATAGATTTCTGTGTAGGAAGTATCAGATAGTTTTTTATTTTGCTTTTGAATATGTTTTGCTATAAGGCTACAAATGGCTTTCCAATCAATAGGTCCTACTTAGAGTTAGGTTCAATTTAGAGTCTTTGTGAAACACCCCCTGGTGTACCATGTTTTAACTATACTGTGGGAATGGCACATCTAGGATGGATTAGGATATTAAAGTTTCAAACACAAAATGCAATTTGGCTACTTTTAAAGGGAACTAACACGCCAAGAAAAATTGTTAATAAATGAAATATAAGAGTTTCAGTAGTCCATTCATATATATTAAACAATCCACATTAACATCATTATTATTATCATGATATTATTGTTATGATTATTATTACTACTACTACTACATGTGTCAATATAGGCTTCAGCATGCGTAAACACCAAGGGGCAAATAATGTCATGAAGGTGTTTGCAAATTTACACATTCACACAGACACAACAGTTAAAATATCAGTTGATTATGTGCGTACTCATGTCTATTCACGCACACAAACGCACATAAACACAGGGAAAGTCATATAGACTCTCATAAACATACGCACATACACAAACACACGCACATATACAACACTGACACATACACACAGACATGTCAATTTAATCACAAAGGTTAAATACGTCCTGAAATATGTAATCCTTGAAACAGACACACAGACCAACCCCCACATACGCGCATACACACGGACAAATACAGGCCAGACATGTATTCTTATTCCCAAATGTTGAATACGTCTTAAAAATATGAAATCCTTGAAAATGAAATCATGTCCGTTTATCACACTTGATTTGATTTAATTGATTTTACAAATACAATATTATTAGTGATACAAGGTGTATGTGCGGCAATTTATGCCAAATTATCAAACGATAATTATATTCTTATTCATGAAAGTTCTATATGATTACAACAAGTCGAAGGCATGCTGTACATGTTATACAATGTGCGGCGCTTCATGTCAAACTGTTTAACACACCGGCGGAGTAATATATTCCTGTATCAAAGAGATCTAGTAACTTTGTTGTCATACGCAGTTGGTATAATGCATAGTTTTGTGGTCTGATAATGCCCTCTGAGTATTGTATACAAATGTCATGTTAAATGGATGTTATTTGGCCGAGATATGAGCGAAAATGCAAACGGGGTTTGCCAACTCATTGCTCTGCACACAGTTATGACTATCCAGTACATAGTACAAAATCTGAACACTTCAATCGTAAATATCTTTCAAACGAAAGCGAAATTTGAAAGACCAGAACATGTTCTATGCTTCTATTGGTAATGCAAAATAACATGTTATGAGAGAACCACTAGACATCAAATGAAGTTTTATGGATTTCGACAATGTTACTAGATCCCTTTAAAGACTGAGTGATGTAAAAGAATGCATTTGCAAGAAAATTTCATGATTGCATTGCCTTCCAAGTGAAAACATCTGAAAACATAAAATGACTAAGGTACTACAACTTTTCGGACATTCCAGATTATAATCATATTGCTTGTTGACGTGAATTTAGAAATCGACGATTAAATCCAGTTAGAATTGTTTTTGTTTTGTATAAGTATTTGGGAATATTGGCTGTATTCAGCAACACAATATTATGAATATATGTATCTAACTTTAAAAATTGCATTTAAATAGCTAAAATAACATGAGCAAGATGTGAGAAGATATGCTCTCTAGTAGACGCATACAAACTTTCAAAAAATATAACGGGAATATGCGACGTTTAGGAAATTTCAAAATCTATTTATTTCCTTTAAAATCTTTACGCAATTTTAAGAAAGAAAAATGTGGCATACACATAGGACTATAGGCTAATCACAATACATGCTGTATTAGCTTCCATTTTTAGCTCATCCGGCCCGAAGGGCCCGATGAGCTTATGCCATGGCGTGGCGTCCGTCGTCCGTCCGTCCGTCCGTCCACAGTTTTCAAAATGCTTCTTCTTCGTTATTTTTCAACCGATTTTGATTCTGATTGTTTCATAAGATAGGGCTAGGAGGGGGATTTAAAACTTCTACACAGAATCGTGAAATTCATTATCTATGGTAATTTATGCAAATTTATTCGAAATCACAAAAAATGCTTCTTCTCCTTCATTTCTCGACCGATTTTGATTTGGTTTGCTTTATCTGGTAGAGCTAACTTTGGTACACTAAACTTTTACACAGAATTATGAAATTTTTCTCCATTCATTAATTATGGTAATTTTTAATTTTTAAATTTTTAAATTTTTAAATTTTCGTATTTATTTTTTTTTTTTTTTATTTTTTTATTTTTTTATTTTTTTTTTTTTTTATTTTTTTTTTTTTTATTTATTTATTTTTTTATTATTATTATTTTTTTTATATATTTTTATTTATTTTTTTATTTATTTATTTATTTATTTATTTTTTTCTTCCCATGTCCCATGTCCAATGTCAAATTTATGTTTTTTTCACTCTAATTTTTTTATTTTTTTATTTTTATGTCCCTTCCAGGGCATCAATTTTTATTTTTTTGACCAGTTGAAAAGTGTACCACATGAAATTTACGATATTTGATGTTGCGAGATGGCGGATGAGCGCTACGTCATTGACGTTCCGGTTATTATCTTTAGTTACACTTTTGGGATGGCACCTTCCATTTATTATATGGGCCTCAATGCGACAAAAGGGGTCTTACTAGCGCGCGGCACATAGCTGGCGCAAACGTCATCTGAAAATGTAGTCCATGAGGCAAGACCTGAAAAATCGCTTTAAAATGACGTTGGCTGCACCCCTCTGGTGGCCAAGAATTTCTGGTATCATTTTGAAGGTACAAATCTCAGCTATCCCAAACTGGAAGTTTGGAGCCCCGAGAGTTACACGTTACCATGGCAACGCTGCTTATGTAACACGTGGTAAAATACATCATGCATAAACAGTGGGTCCCATTATAGAACGACATGTTGACAAACAGTAAAATTTCTCAAAATCTAGTTAACATATGTTTTTCATATTTTCAGGGAATAAGAAATGTAATACCAGCTACCAGTTTCTAAAATATTGCAAACGGTACATGATTTATTCGGTCATTAGGGGTCATTAGGGTTCAACTCTAGGTCAGTGACATAATACTAACTTCCAATTGCATATTTGTATGTAATTCATGCAAACTCACATTACTCCTTACTCCTGTGGTGTATACATATGGCTGAATGTGATTCTCTCGGAAGGAATGAGGTCTAGGAATCCATAAACAATATATAAGGCTAAATTGATAAACCGTTGCCATGGCAACTAGTCTGATGTGAATGCGACACAAATGCGGCAAATGAGCAAAAAGTAAGATGCAAGATTCAACATTTTCGATTTTAATGCACCCGGCTGGATTAAAGCAATTTATAACTCATTTGAAAAGGAATTGAAGTTTATGAAAACGACCATTAAAATTGCCGCTACTTGAATAATCACCATGGAAACCAGCACTAAGTAGACCACGCCCCCTTTTACAAGAAATAAAACTGGAATTGCATATACATGTATATATGACTTATTTTCAAATTATGCAATCAATATGCATAAATATGGGTTTTCCTATGATGAAATCACTTCGAAAGGCAAAATGGTGCCTCGTCGTCAGTTGAAGTAAATATCAATCGAGAAGCGTTTCCTAGCAACATAAATTTCCCCTAGCAACAGTTGCATACTTCATAAATTTTTCATTTTTTCTCAAAACTTAAAGGACCTAAAGAATACAACGTACTTTGACACTTATTCCATAGTTGATGACTTGAAACATAGGTCTGCCGAAAAAAAATCCATGAAAATAAACACAGTAGTGATTTAAGACTAATTTTCTGATGCCAAATCTCACTTAGCAGCCAATTTTCGCCCCACCCACATTTAGGGTCCGGAATCGGCAGCGTGATTGACATGTGATTGACAATTAATTGGCTTACGTCATGACGCGTCATCTACAGAATTTAGTTCATTAGTCCGTTCTTTAGATGACGTCACATTTTGGCGATTTAAAAGGGGCGTTCCCAGGACAATTAGATATTTACTAATTACCCCAAAATTGATTGATTTCATGAGAAATGACTGCCAATTTCTTTTTCTTCTGGAAAAATTACATGTAGAGAGCCGAATTGTGAAATTAGGCCATCTAGACGCTGTAGTTCCTTTAAGTACATTATTCGATGATTGTTTCTTTTTCAACCCCTTCACTACATAGACCGGAGGTGTTTCACAAAGATTCTAAGTTGAACTTATAATTCTAAGTTAGACCGAAAAATTACGGAAAGCCGATAGTTTCTTTGAAAAAATTTGTTGAAAGGGTTATTTTAAAAGCCATACAATTTGGATTCAAAACACGCTTTGGATTATTCATGTTAATGTGATGGACTTTATTTTCTTCATAGTTATCGAAAAAAGACCAGAAATAACCTTACAAACCATAATGAAATAGATGCTTGTTTGTCTATTTCTTACCAAACCTCAAATAAAAAAGTTAAAACACTTTACTATACCATTTGAATGATTGTATCTATTAGACAATACCACTTGTTTAGTGTATGAATGATTCTAAAAGTTTATCAAAATAGAAAAATCGTAAAACCATTAACCTTGATTTACATAAAATACAGTCATGAAATTATCCACGGAGATCAATGTTGCCTAGCAACATCATTTAGCCTAGCAACCACGCACAATACTTATGTATTGCGACATGCCTAACCATAGGCGTAACCAGGGGAAGGGGTGTTTTGGGGTTCAAACACCCACCTTGGACTGTTTTGGGGTGTTCACCCCCTTTAGTTTTTTGTGGGTCTCGGGTATACTTTGTACCGGTCTGGGGCCCACTTTTACGGGTTTCGAGTCCACTTTTCATCCGTCTCCCCCCCCCCCCCCCCCAGGACAAAACTTCACCAGTGGTCTCGGCCTCAGTCTCGAAATTTGTTGCCCCCCCCCCCCCCCCCTTCCCCCTCCCCTCTTACACGGCTCTATGTGGTCTCGGCCTCTAACAAATTTGGCGACGGAATAACTCCCTCCTTGAAAAAATCATGGGTACGCTTATGACCGATGTAATATAGACAGGTGTTTTCGAGCTGTAACCGGAGTAACTATGGATGGGGTCACTACTGTCATTATTTGATTGAAAACGGTTACAGCTCGTTATTCCAAAGGTTCGTTTTTCCGAAAGGTTCAATACGAACCCCATATCATTTTCGGATTAACGAACCCTATTTCATTTTCGATCAACGAACCTTTGGAATATCGAACGCGATTTTATTTTCGGATAAACGAACCTTCAGAATTTCGAACCCTATTTCATTTTCGGATAAACGAACCTTTGGAATAACGAACCGCACCCGCGATTCCTTGGTCATCAACCGTTGTGTTGCTTGAGGAGTTTGACTAATTATCCATGGCAAATTGGCGTGCATCACAGGGTCTTTGCATGACCTTAGCTTAGTATTCCCATTATGAACAGTTGTATTCTGAAGGCAGAATACCAGTGAATCAATTTCTAGACTAGGCAGTAGCCAGAAGCTCGAATTGTTGCAGGATTCTACATAGAGGTGCTTGGTTTACCCGTGAACCTACTCGTGATTTACCAATAAGGGCATTACTGGATCTTCCGTTCCTGTCCAGCTTCGTCATATGGACATTGTTTGTCAGAGATGTGTGTAAATCGTCAAAGATTTGTGTAAACTCCATCAATATAGACTGGATGGTCATAGTAGTCTAGGCTGATTGTAGTCCATAGTTTTTTTCTTCAGCTTCCAGTCTGTATGCATGTTATTCAGGTAACATTTACAAACGTAAGGTGTAGATGAAATTGCTTGAAGTTATTTACTAATATTGGGATTAGTTGGTGAAGTGATGTTCTTCTTGAGTATTAGGTAGCAAATAATCTACGCGACGTCACGCCCATTGCATTCGTTGATGATGCGGTTGGCAGTTTGCTCGGATAATCGACCCACACATGTAGGCTTTGGAAGGTCTCAAAAGGCCCCTATGGCGTGCGGATGGAGTCATAAGCCATCGATGGAAGAACGATCGATCCTTTTTAGTAGGACATACATCGAAAGGGTATTTCTCCATGCATTGGTGAGTGTGTTACTGTGTATAGACATGCAGTGATATGAGCAGTCATCGATCCCAAACATTTCATGTGTAATAGTTGTGTATCTCGTGTGTATCTAGAACGACATGCAATAATGTGGGCTAACACACTGGTAGAACAACCTTCGTTTCTTCTTTATTGCCCAATGAGAGAGCTCGATTTCTGGTCGGATACGGTCTGACGGCGGGGGTACTAGTCTAGGTTCTGGACCCTGTTTACACCTTTCCCCCATATACCTCGTAATACCACTCTGAACTGTGAAGCTGTAGGGACGGATTCACAAGGTGTATAAGTTGCATACAGGTACAGAACCTAGACTAGTACTATCAAGGAGGTATTAGAAAGCCTTTCTAATACCTCCTTGGTACTACCATGCTGGAAGTAGGAGTTGGTACTACACACAACTTGCATGTCTTCGATGAAGTAGTGTGCAGTACAAGAGACCTGGTATTGCAGAGTGGTTGGGGTGTTAAAAAGAGAAAGACGGTCGATTGAAAGAATACAAAACGCATAGATAGAGAGGGAGCGGGGCGAAGTGGAGGACAAGGGACAGGAGGAGTGACTACCATTATTAAAGGCACACATGTTTGCATGTATATTTTGACAAACTTTGATCGAGTAACAGCTCCCTATACTGTAAATCCATGTAACGCATTCCCCAAATACGACCCTGAGCACACCACAGGGTGCCATACTAGACACCTGTTTTAAGCGATGACATGTCGTTCATTCTCTACACATAGTAGAACTATCCATATGTACACAAATCTAAACCCGATTCCCACCCGCTCCTCACCCTCACTTTATATATCTACCCCCACCCCTCTCTCTTTTTCCTTTTTTTCGCCGCATACTTTACTGTGTCGTTCTATACACAGGACTTACACAAATAATGCATGTGAAAGGTATGGGTTCGAAGGCTGATACATACAACACGCACCATGTGTTACAAAATCTCTTCGAAGCGCACGTTGGTACGTGTTGTAGTACCACAACAGGTACCAACGCGCGCTTCGAAGATATTTTGTAACTTACTTCGATCTATTTTTGGATCGAATATATATGGCACTGTAGGCCCGTTATAGGCCCCAATGGTGTGAAGCCTGTTGATCATAGCCTATAACCGCTGCATGATATAGGTCTGCCAATTTAGGGGATTTGGGGGTCAACTGCCAGACGTCTTTCCATGAGCTGAGGGTGCTGAAATGGGCTGCTAAACTTGAATTCATGCCATTTGCCATACAAATAATCATACCACTGGACTAGAGCATAATAATTTTGTGTGTGTTTGTGCAACAATTTGTGGGTTGATAATTGAGCAGTTTCATTGTAATGACAAATGAAGTCCTGCTTATGGTGTACAACTTTATTATTAACCCCCTCCCCCCCCCCCCCCCCTAAAAATGTAGTGGTCATGCGTCGTGAGGTCGCCTCCTTTTGCGTTACATACCGTTTTGGGCTTCTGCAGGACAATGTTAAATATTTACTGACGAACTTCCCCTATCCTATCAAAAATATACATTTTCTGAAAGGAAATTACAATATAAGAATCTTAATATGCACTCAGAAATATCATTATACACTTTAAAAAAATGTATATTAACCCACATTTTGTTTACAGTTGTAGAGGTCAATATTTTCCATGATAACTTTTTCTGAGGTAGCTCTAGACTACAAATGATAATGTTTTCATGCAGAGCACACTTAGACATTTACAGCAATATAATATTGTTTGGGGCTTTCATTCATACTGAAAACAAAATAAGATAATCCATCATTTTCACTATGTGTCACTTAAAGGGATAGTTGAGTATTGGTCAAACTTAACTTTAGTATAACCAAAACCTGCACCATTACGGTACAAAATAATAGTTATAACTTCACCATGCTCGAAAAGTATACACAATTACAAACGACTACATAAGACCCCTGTTATCATTCAAAGAGAGCCGTTACAACTCATGAGGGCGCTCTCTAAAAAAATAATTGTTTTTTTTAGCCATTTTTTATACAAAATTGTGCATTTGATGTTTTGTTAGAATAATGATTTAATAGAGATATCATCAACAACTTTTTAAAAACCTATTAAGATTTTGTTTCAAAGTAGTCTTTTACAATTTGTCTAAAAAGTCAAAATATCCCCTGGTGAAGAATTTTTGAATAAAAATATGTTTATGGATATTTCAGCCGTTTCTGAACCGATTTTGTTCAAATAAAGTTTATTCTGTCATTGAAAATTGGAATTGTATGTTCTTTCAAATTTGACAGTCAGTTTTTCATTATCTCACAAAAAAATATTTTGTGAAGTGCCCCCCTATACAAACACTCAACTAGGCCAATCCCTTTAAAGATCGGAATATAAAATTAAGCCTAAATGTGTTCGGTCATAATACAGTTTGATAGGTAAGCTTTAATTTGATACAAAATTTGTATTCTTACACCTTGTCTTATTGAAAATATTAACGTTTTTACCAAGAATTCACAGAATGTATCGGTCAAGATTGTGCCCCCATAGAGTTTGTACAGGCAAGTCTCAATTTTCTGTGTTTGTGTTGATTTTGTTAAAATTGAATGTGACAAAAACACTTTTCAATCATTTTACAATAAAGTCAATCTTAAAGCTTTCATTTAATACCAACATTGTAGCTATACACCTAGTTTTGACAAAGTTATCAACGTTTTAGAAAAAAAAGGTCTTTAAAAAGCATTTCCCCATAGACTTTGTACCGGGGCGCCGCTTCCACGCGCGCATCCTCTGGTTCCAACCTTCAAATAGTTGTATCTCCACTTAGGAAATAGGTAAACCTTTCAAACTTTGCAGACATATGGCATTCTGATAGTCCTTTAAAGTGATACCAACATTTCTTTAGAAATTTGTTCTGGTTTCGATAAAAAGTAAAGGTAATGGTAGCAAAAAAACCCCAGAACGTAACGGCACCACCCTACATGTATATGGAGGCGAGTTCATGACGCATGACCATTATAATCATGTACATGTGTCATACGGCAGCCATTTTGAATAAATAATGTCCTGACCTTGCCGAGGTAATTTTTTGAAATTGCATTCGAGTGGTTTTTAGATCAGTTAAAAGTATTTTTTTACCATACCCCATAACAGCCTCAAATATTTGGCGATCAAAAATAAACACGTGTGAGGGTTTCTCTAAATTGCGTTTTGTAGCATATCTGCAGATACTGTTCACTTTTGCGTAAATACACCATTTGGGTTTGAGACTGTAGAGGTACTTTAAAAAGTCAGATTTGTAAAAACCCAACATTTTTGGATTCAGTACTTTTCATACATTCAGAAAATAGTTTTAACTCATTTTCCATAAATTTCGCCTTTAGACCCCTTTTGTCACGTTGAGGCCCATATAAATTTCCCGATATGAGATGTATCATTATTAAACGTTACTTATACAACTGTTATGCGATAGCGTATGCCGAACAATCCTTTTATTTGTACCTCCGTACAGTGCTTAGAGACGTATGTGATATATGCGTTAAGAATGTTACATCATTTGAATTATCATTCTAAATGTGTACACATAACATACATAACTATAATGAGTAGTATTATCATTATATCATTACACAGCTTGCAGTGACACACCATATACGAGTTAAAAGTTACTATCATTTTAATTATCATTATAAATCATTTGTATTATTATTGATTTTAGTATCATTATATCATGACACATCTTTCAGTGGCACACCATGTAAGAAAGTGATGTAGAGAGCATCATACAGCCCGTTTGAGGACCAGCCACTCCTTCCACTACTCACATGGTTCTATTGGAATATTTACATTAACATGATACCATGCTACTTATAAATGGGTTATAGATATGTAAACATATATTCCATAATTATAATGATAATTAAAAGTACATAAGTATCGTATCATGACACATCTTGCAGTGGCATACCATGTAAGAAAGTGATTATCATACAGCCCGTGTGAGTACAAGCCATTATCATGATACCATGCTACTTATAAATAAGCAACACGTTGTAAAGAGTTTATAGAGCGCCATCTAAAAGTAAATTGATTGTTTATGGTTATCAAACAAAACAACAAATGAAACAGTGAGAAACTAGAATATGTCTATCTAAGCCATGATAACTAATAACATCCTACCAAATCTGTGGCTCG
The DNA here is from genome assembly GCA_037951105.1 of Echinarachnius parma. Taxonomy (NCBI): domain Eukaryota; kingdom Metazoa; phylum Echinodermata; class Echinoidea; order Clypeasteroida; family Echinarachniidae; genus Echinarachnius; species Echinarachnius parma. The sequence goes on along the minus strand of JBAMJV010005261.1, from coordinate 98,128 downwards.
GAATGTGATCCTAGAATGAATGACAGTGATTTAGGGTGGAAATCAACGACGTTTTGGCCTTTTATGAAACTTGTTATAATGTGCTCTTCAAAAATCGTTATTTTCCAATTATAAAATATACAAAGTAACATTATGTACATTAACTGAAATAGAAAGGGGAGGGATAGCGTGCATAGAAGGCGATCGGAAACTTAACTGCGTATATATGTAAGTACCCATAAATAAATGTTCTATACGTGCATTTAGAATGAAGTAATTATGACATAACAAAATAACAATATGTTTATTTTTTCAAATTAGCTGGGAATAATTTGTATGTCTACTTTAGAACTTCGAAATAGACAGTAATACAGAGAACAGGGAGTTAAAGGGGTAGTACAGTTTTAGTAAGGCTGAGCTATAGTAATCAAAACCTGCACAATAACATTACAAACTAATACAACTCCACCATGCTCGAAAGGTATAGAAAAGTACAAACGAAAAGTAAAAAGCCTGTTATCATTACAAAAATAGCCATCATTTGTGTATTTGTTGGTCCTAAACTAAATATATTACTCTATTTATATCAATCACCAATGTTAATGAGAACAGATACCATTCGACAAAACACTTCAATTCAATGACCATACAGGTATGTAGCACAAAGGATGAGCTACACAAGAGCGTCAGTTGTTAATTAAGTCCTCTTTCCCTTTTTTTCTCAGCTCCTCGATCCCAAGTGTAAATTTACTGATAAAGAAATTGGAAACAAACAGTAGCAAGAAGTAACTTTTCAGATTTCATAAGTATTCTGAAATATTTGGAGACATTTAGAATATATAAATTATGTAGGCTAAACGTTTAATGGTATACCTCCATTAAAGCCTGCATTATATATCGACTATTCAGTGTGGTTATTATACCTCGATGAAGTACAGCTTCTTATCACTAGCAAATGCAAGCATGTCACATGATAGCGATACCAAGTAACACCATTTAGAACCCAGAGCCAGCTTAAGTTCCTCAAACTGAAAGACTTTCTCGAACTTCAGACCGTCCATCTTGTATTCAGTGATGACCACTTTACCTGCTCCTTTGTTAACACGGGCTACGTATACTCTGTCTTGGCTATCTACTGCAGCATAGAGATATTCCCCTTGATTGGCCGTCAAGGTGTCTCCTACCCTCCCACTCCTGTCATAGCCCGTCACCTTGTTGGGGTTGAAGTAGTGGCACGTGCTGGCGATGATGGCTCCTGATCTGGTTTCAAACGCCTGGCATGGTGGGTCCTTGGTCGTAGTACTACACAGCTGGGTATTTATGCTAGGGTCGTAGATCATGATGCGGTCTTTCGTATTAACAATTATGATTTCATCGTTGTGGTTGGAAGAAATGCGAGGATATGCGCCATTATTTGCAGAGTTCCGTGTGTGCATGTGTGAGCCACTATGGGAATAGATCCATAGTGTGTTACTATCCCCCACTACCACAGTGTTGCCGGTGTGACTCTGATGGGCAAGATCATGCCAACCTGCAGCCAGCTGGAAGTGCTGTGACGTGTTTCCCTTTGTATCCACTTTGTCTGCACCACTAGCTAGCACATAACTAATGATAACATTATCCTCCGATACTGCTGTCATTCCCCTCATGCTGCCTCGTAGGTCTACGCTCCTGCTTACTCGCATCGTTGAACACCTTCCTATTTCCCCCAGATGAAGGAGAGATCCATCCGCAGGCTTGAATACCTTCTCTCGGGCAGTCCTCGATATGACTCCAGCAGACGTGTCATCTTTGACCTCCTTCAGGGTCTGTTCGAGTTCATCACAGAGCAGGCAATGCGCCGCCAAGCTGTCCGCCTCGAGACATCCAAGTCTATCGTTAGCGACCAGTGACACGGAGCTGACAATGCTCTTGATTCTCTGACGGTCTTTCGCCTTCAAGGCATCAAGGTCGTCATCGAAACCCTTCTTCAGCGAATGGAGATTTTCGATTAACAACCGCTCGTTGTCTTTCAGCTGTCTTGCTTTATTCTCGTACGCATCTCTGACTTCTGCTTCCAGCTTCTGAACTGCAGCGTGAACCACCTGACGACGCGCTTCTGTATTCTGAATGTTCTTCTCAAGTTCTGTCTTTTTGTATTTGCATTGTTCGAGGAGACTGTCCACCTTGACCTGTAACTCCCTCTCGAAATCGCGATGGTTCTTGATTTTGTGGTCACGATGCGCTACGATGCCACATTTGACGCAAATATACACTCGGCACTCTTCACAGAAGAGATCCCTGTTCTCTTGTCTATGTAAAGGGCATCTCTCAGGGTATTGGGTAATGTTGAATTTACCGCTGTCTATTTCGGACATGGAGAGAACCTGATGATCTGTGAACAATAAAATCATTTTTGTGTGACCGCTAAGACAGTTATCGCACATGTAGGCATTACACTCTTTGCAGAATGAAACCGCCTCACTTTTCACTGCGCACATTGTGCATTTTATTACTTTAAGCTCAAGAGATGCATAGATTCCTCCGGTGTTGCTATGGTAATCATCCACGAGTCCATTGACGGTCACGTTGGTGGGCAGTCCCTCGACTCGATTCTCCTGGAGCTTCGTGACACTCCTGCAGAGAGGACACACCATGTGGTCTCTGTCAAGGTGGGATGCGTCGTACCTCTTGAGACACTTCCTGCAGAAGGTGTGTCCACATGACAGAAGAGTGGCGTCTTCAAAGACATCCAGACAGAGCGGGCAGTTCAGACTTTCTGGAGAGCACGGAGCGTCGTCTCCTCCCGTCGCCATTTTGGCTTTAATCTCAATCAACAAACACTAAATCGAACAATTATTATTCAGTGACTGTGTTCTCTACAAACTGTCATATTTGCGAGTTGTTAGAAAGTTTGTATACCGCTTGCCACCATGCACACTTTTATTATATCCGATATGAAACAACTTCTGGTAGTTTGTCAATTATGTTCCTCAACAATGACGGACAGAAGGAGTGTCATATTTAGCACAATATACCTTAAACCGCCAAGTCAATACAATATAAGGCGATGTTATACTGCTATGCAATACATGGATTCCGCACAACACACCCTAACGCAGAACAAAACTTCGTTCAGGTTTCCGTGTGATTGTTCATTAAGCACAGAGCGCCAAGTACAGTATTAGTCGTCATGAACTTTGAGCTGTTGTGAAGAAAAAATTAATTTTCCGTGGTTTTATTAACCAAATATTCGTTCTATTGTCACGAATGTACGTTTTCGCTGATGGGTGCATGTTAAACGTAAACAACCAAGCTGCTATCCTGATAGTGGTGGGTTTTCCCCATGCAGTACCTCGTTCAATTCAATTCAATTCATACAATCAAGGTGTACGTACGTTCTTTATAATTGAAGAGCTTTCTTCCAAAAGGCGCTATATCCACTTTTTCAACTTTCAAGAAAAACAGGTTTGTTTGCCCAACTTCCTAGAAAGCTACGTAGCTTATAAATGTAGATATATCGTTAACTCAAGTTTTATGGAAAATGGATTTAGCGCCTTTTGGAAGTGAGCTCTTCAATTCATTCTTGACAGCCCAATCATGGACGTAGGCATTTGTTCAGGAGGCAGAGGTTCTCTTCCCGAATATAATAATAATAATAATATTGAATATTTGTATTGCGCAATATCCACCTAATAAGGTGCTCAAAGCGCATTAGAAAATATAGTTTAAAATAATAGAACAAACAAGAATAAAGGGAAGAAAGAAAGTCTACTTAAATGCTGTTTGAAACAAATGATATTTTAACTTGTCCTTAAAAGTGTCCACGGTGCCACTATTCCGAATATGTAAGGGTAATTGATTCCAAAGGAATGGTCCAGCGTGAGCAAAGGACCTGTCCCCCCAATTTGTGCGCGTTTTAGGGACAACAAGTGAGCCAGAATCTAAAGAGCGAAGTCGCCTGGAAGGAACATAATATTTAATCAAACTAATATTATATTCAGGGGCGGAACCATGGACACAATGAAAGACAAGGAGCAATATTTTAAATATAATACGAAATTCAAGGAATAATTCAAGGAATAATAATAATATAATACGGGAAGGAATATGTTCCTTCCCGAATTTTATCTTACAAGCCCCCAAAAAGTGAAAGTTCTTCGCCCCTTTCATGCCTGAAAAATATGTTATGTTGCCCTAAAATGACATTATTTTGCCCGAATATGATATGGATTTCCCTAAATATGACATGGTTTTGCCTAAATGAGACATGTTTACCCGAATATTAGGTTCGTTCATCCGAATATGGTCGTTTTCAAATGCAGAAACGATAAAAAGGCGGTTTTTAAGTCTATTATTTATTCCAACATTTTAAAAAAGAAGAAGAAAAAAGAGTCAAAAAGTGTATTGACATCAGTCATGTCAGGAGAATATTAAATGCAGTAAAATCATAATCTGATAAGAGAGAGAGAGAGAGGAGGGGAGGGGGGGAGATAAGAGAGAACGTGAAGAAGGGGTCGAGTCTCTCTTTGTCAGCCGACAGAGAATACAATTGGTCGACATTGGTTCTTTAACCCCCCTCAAAAAATAAAAAGAACATAAATTTGAGTGTTCCCAAGTGCCCCATCCCCCTCCCCCCCCCCCCCCCCCCCCCTCCTTCAACCTCAACCGAACAATAATTGCTGCTAAACATGCTGCACGAAACCTACTGAACAATCCCTGCACCCCCTCTCTGCTGGAAATAATACACTCATCCACGGTGGGAACACAGTGTGAACACACTGTGTGTCACAGTGTGAACCATATAGTGTTAAATTAGGCGCGTTTTCACAGTGTGAAAGCCAACTCACGCTGTGAACACACTGCATGGGAACTTTATGAGAAACAGTGTGAGCGCACCTTTTTACACAATGTGAACGCAGGCAATTTCACACTGTGGCGATAGTGCCCTCACAGTATGTTCACAATGTAGTCACAGTGTGTTCATAGTGTGAGTTGGATTTCACACTGTGAAAACGCTCGAATTTAATATTGTGGTCCACACTGTGAAATACAGTGTTTGCACACTGTGTTCACACCATGGAGGAGTGTATTCTTTCCGGCAGGGTTTCACCCCAAAATAAGGCTGCGACAAACACTAATTACTAATTACACAGGCCGTGTACGCAAACACACACACACACACACACACACACACACACCCAAGCACCCCCCCCCCCCCCCCCCCCCCCTCTCCACACACAACCACGCACACACATGCAAAACGGACAAACACACTCAGGCGGACAAACAGTCATGTATTCTCATTCCCACATTATGAATACGTCCTGAACTATGAAATCCTGGAAGAGAATCAAGTCATATCCATTGTTCACACTTGATAAGATTTTAATAGATTTTTACAAATACAATCTTATTAGTGATACAATGTGTGCGGCAGTTTGTGCAAAACATTCTAACGATCGAACGAGAAATATATTCTTGTTTATGAAAGGCTATTAAGGCATATTAATATGTGATTATTACAAGTTCAAGGCATGTTCTACATGTATGTATGCTATACAATGTGCGGCGATTTAGGCCAAACTATTCATCTACCAGCAGATAAATAATTATAATCCTGTATAAAAGACTGATTAATGTAAAGGAGTATATTTGCAAGAAATATGTATGATTGTATTGCCGTCCAAGTTGAACATAAAATTAAATTACTCTACTACTATATATATTTTTTTCATATATTTTACATTTAACAACTATTCATGATGCTTGTTGACGTGAGTTTGGAGATCGACGATTACATCCAGTTACAATTAATTGTGTTTTGTTCGAGATTGTATTCACAACACATATAATGAATATAAATGAATTTACAATAATATGTACAAGGTGTGGGAAGATTTGGTCCCTCATATACAACCTTTCAATTATTATATCACAAGGCGACAGGTCAGTCCTTTCATTGAAATGTTGAAGTTGTTTGCGGCATCATTACCCATTTAAGACAAAATACAAGTGATACAGATAATAATTATACATAATAATGTTGTGAATAAAAACAGCTTGTGGTGACACCATGAACGAACGTGAGGGAGTGAGAATCGTACAGTCCATTTAAGGCAGTCAGGACGAATAATGTTTCGATTTCTATAGCGCCTAATATGAAATATCTCCTAACGCTTTACATTATAACCAGGCCATCGGACACACACTCTTAATCAATACGCACGTATAAAGTGCAATTTTGCTCCCTTGTGAGCAATGCATTCTGGCAGCCATACGGCACACCTTACGGTACACAAATACAATTGTTGTTTACACGCTCCACTCCTACCTATTCTCCATTTATACAAATGTGCAGGGGGCAGCAATAGTGGATTTAAAATGTCCTCCTCTGACCGCTGTCACTTTGAGTCCTTCCTCGCAAATATTAAATTTGAGGCTTTTAGTGTTTTGAATCATCTAGGATTTCAACATTAGAATGATGTATAACTTGCTATGAATAATGTTCATGAAGGCAAGCACAACGCGATGAATGTTTAGCTGAATGACAAAGGCAGTGGGTATACACAGGGGTTCGAACTCGGGATCCCACTGATTCAAGATCCCGCGATCATGCCAAACCACGTGCATTCCCCTTACGTCATGTTCCTATCGATATCCAACTGTATTTCTACATAACCAAGGAGACTGATACTTATAAGCAACATGTTGTAAAGAGTAGAGTGACATCTAAAAAGATGTGTTTGTTTTCGGTTGAAAATTATACTTATAACATGTATGAGCAACATGTTGGAAAGAGTAGAGTGACATCTAAAAGAACAATGTTTGTTTTAGGTCATCAAACAATACAGAAATAATACAGTTAGAAACCAGAATCAGTCTATTAAATATAAAGCCACGATAAATAATAACATTCTACAAAATCTGTGGCTCGGAATGTGATCATAGCAAGGGCGTCGATTTCTTCTCGCCATTGGGGGGGGGGGGGGGGGGATGATTCGTCATTTTGACCATCTCTGGCGAGGGAGCGAAGCGACAACCCAGCAGCGTGCCCGGGTTGTTATAGCTGAGGAGGGGGGGGGGGGGGGGGGGCAAAGCTTTTGAATTCAGCTGTTTAGAAATTGGAATATTATTAAGTGCACTTTGCAGGCATCATGTTATGAGCTGGGCTTTGTCCAATATGAACTTTAGCCTGATAGATACATATATTGCAAGCATTCTGATGGAACCCTATAGCATCAGTCATGGGATACCCACACTGGGAAGCTTATTGGGGGTCCAGGGGGCGGGGCCCCCGGAAGCTTTGGGATTTGTAATATTCAGATATAAAGATGTTGTCTATATGTAAATATAGAGTTAACTATTCTTTAGTTAATTGGCTTTTGAATTAGCTGTTTAGAGATTGGAAGATTATTAAGTGCACATTGCAAGCATCCTGTTATGATGAGGGCACTGTCCAAGTATGGATGAATTTTAGCCTGATAGAAAATACTGTCGATTGCAATCATCCTGATGGAACCCTGAATAGAATAAGTCAAGGGATACCCACATTGGAAAGCTTATTGGGGGTCCAGGGGGCGAAGCCCCCGGAAGCTTTGGGATTTGTAATATCCAGAAATACAATTAATTATTGAATAGTTAGCTCAATTTTAGTGAGAGAAGCGCAAACGCACAGTGGGTCAGGATCGCCTGAAAGTTTGCCATGAGAGTATTCCTGAATAAAACTATTTAATGAGTACACGGCCGGGACTGGGTCAAATAACCTTAATGGGGGTCCAGGGGCGCAGCCCCGGAAGATTTTGGATTTGGGCAGTTTAGCATTATCAAAAAGTGGTTTAAAGAAGACTTTAGTAACAACTTCCATTCATGAGAGGGGGCAATGCTCCTTGATTTTAATGTTATTATATATTTTTGAACCCCAAATATTGGGGGGGGGGATGATAATACAGGCCATCCCCCCACCTGAAATATTAAGGGGGATATATCCCCCCTCACCCCCCCCCCCCCCCCCCCCGTGATCGACGCCCCTGGATCATAGTAAAAGGCAGCGATTTATAGCGGACATAAGCAAACGCGTTTTGTCCTTTTTAAATCATGTACTGTATAATGTGCTCTTCATAATGTATCGTTACTCTCCATGTATGTGTATACAAATTGTTAAAAGGGGAGGCATAAAGTATGTAGAAGGCATTCGGAAACTTAACTGCGTACGAATCAAGTAATATATGTTCAGTCTGCATTATTAAAGCTTGAGTTACTTATTATGCCATAACAAAATAACAAACATGTGTTTTTTTCCCATTCAAATTAGCCAGGAATATGCATACTTTAGAACCTCAATATAGACATACATAAAGAGAACAAGGAGCCAATATATTTTCAAACATATTTGCCTATCTTATATGTGTATCTAATGGTCCTAAACTAAATCGATTACTCTATTTATATGAATCATCAATGTTAATGAAAACAGAAATGTTAATGAAATACAATTCGACAAAACACTTCGTGCCAATGACTATATACGAGCATGTAGCACAAGGGATGAGCCACGCAAGGGCGTTAATTGTTTATGAAATCCCCTTTCCCTTTTCTTCAGCTCCTTTCATCTCAAGTGTTAATTTATTTTCAATGAATGTACACATCAAAAGTTTTTTTTTTCTACAGATAACAAAGATATTCTCAAATCATGTACAATGGTGAAATATTTTGAGGCAGTGAGAATTCATTATGTTTGCTAAGCGTGTAATGGTATGAATCTCCTTTGGAACTATAGCCTGCATTATACATCGACAATTCGTTGTGGTTATGATACCTCTATGAAGTACAGCTTCTTAGCACTAGCCAATGCAAGCATGTCACATGATAGCGATACCAAGAAACACCAATGAAAACCCAGAGCCAGCTTAAGTTCCTCAAACTGAAAGACTTTCTCGAACTTCAGACCGTCCATCTTGTATTTTGTGATGACCACTTTACCTGCTCCTTGATTCACACGAGCTACGTATACCCTGTCTTGGCTGTCCACTGTAGCATAAAGATATTCCCTTGGATCGGCCGTCAGGGTGTCTCCTACCCTTCCACTCCTGTCATAGACCGTCACCTTGCTGGGTTTGGTGAAATGACACGTGCTGGCAATGATGGCTCCTGACCTGGTTTCAAACGCCTGCCATGGTAGGTCCTTGGTCGTAATACTACACAGCTGGGTATGTATGCTAGGGTCGTAGATCATGATGCAGTCCTGCCGATTAGCAATTATTATTTCATCTTTATGGTTGGAAGAAATGCAAGGACAAGATCCGCCATTATTTGCAATGTTGCGTGTGTGCATGAGTGAGCCACTTTGGGAATAGATCCGTAGTGTGTTACTATCCCCCACTAACACAGTGTTGCCGGTGTGACTCTGATGGGCAAGATCATGGCAACCTGCATCCAGCTGGAAGTGATGTGACGTGTTTCCCTTTGTATCCACTTTGTCTGCACCACTAGCACGCACACAACTAATGATAACATTGTCTTCCGATACTGCTGACACTCCCCACACCAAGCCTCGTAGTTGTACGCTCCTACTTACTCGCATCGTTGAACACCTTCTTATTTCCCCCAGATGAAGGAGAGATCCATCCGCAGGCTTGAATACCTTCTCTCGGGCAGTCCTCGATATGACTCCAGCAGACGTGTCATCTTTGACCTCCTTCAGGGTTTGTTCGAGTTCATCACAGAGCATTATGGATACATAAATATGAAATATGAAATTTTATGTGAAAATGTTATAAATCAAACTAGGGACAAAAAATTTATGAAATTAACTCCTGTCCATGTGGATATCAGGATTTAGATTACTAGAAGTATGAACTTGAAATATATGCAGACATAAGGCACACTTGTTTTTTTATATTTCTGCTATTTTAGCAAATTTGTCAACAAAGATGAAAATGTTCAAATCCTGCATATCTTTCTTTTTTTTCTGTAGTTTTTTGCATAGAAAATGAGAAGTGAACATTATGTTTTAATCTGCGAATTTGGAGAAGAAAGTGAAAAGAGGAACCAGATTTCCTGCATGACTTTAACTTGACTTGGATTTTTTGAGGCATCGCATTTCCGATATGACAGTTAACAAAATGCTTGTGTTTCGGATGTGACACTCTTGTTCACAACAATTCTTCATATAGAGAAAAGAGGTATTCAAATAAATGTTACTATTTTGATTTCAAACCATGACACAGGTAACAGCAACAATCCTGATGATGTACATGAGTTCTTTTTTAACAGCAAGCAAAGAAACTTGTACGTGAATGTTGATTCTGCATGTCTACTATTAAATATTTCTTGGAAATTTTCACCTGTAAACAGACAAACTTAGAAACAAACTCCTTTTAATATTTGGTGTACGTACATTTTGAGATAAAAAAGCAAAAATAAGAAGGAATTTGATACTTCACTACCAGTTCCCTATTGTGTTTTTAATGGCTACGCACGAAAACAACAAGAAGTTAACCTACCCAACGCTAGGGGCGCCCTTCCCCATGTACGAAATTCAGCGTTTCATTGATCGCTGTACAAAACCGGCGCAGTGTCCAGTCTTCCCCTTGTAGTGTCTTTGTATACTCTACTATACATGCTCTAGCCGACCGCAGCACTGGGAAAAACCCACTCTCATTCAAGATACCAGCTGTCAGCGAAATCACGAATTGAGAACAATGAAAGCTCAAAGTTCATAAATGATAATAACGTTCAGCCATCTTTGCTTCACAAACGATCACATTTAAAAGGACTTAGTAACATTGCCCAAATCCTCAAAATAAAATTGTAATTCTAGCGGTTCCCTTATACCTTGTTTTATTCGTATTAACAATAAAATCATGGGACAGGTTTCGGTTTTTTCGAATTTCCCTTTCGTTACACAGTAGGAACGCAACGCGTTGTGAATCGCTTGCATGAATGCAAGTCGTATGCATAAAATATTGCATATAATGCATATAATGAGCTACGACATGGCCCAGTTCCCCTTCTCCCTGTGTGCTCAGAATTAATTTTCCGACCATGAATTTGCCACAAATTGTACGCTTAAACTATAAAGATTGTAATATGGTATTCAACTCGTAAAAATTGATGTTTTAAAATGTGTAAAAATAGGAATAAAAACTTGTGAATAAAATAAGTTTGAAAAGTAATTTCTTTCGTTAAAAAACACTTTTCATTCTCCGTGTATCCAAAATATTAATTACTTACTACTGTTTATAGATATTGCTCTAGCAGAATATCATACTTTCTGTAAATGTTGTTTTTTCATCCGGTCAGGAACTAGCAAAATACTAGGCGATGCATACGAGACTTCGGCAGATAATTGACATGGTCGATTTGCGATCATTTCGAACCGGGGGATACCACGCCATCTCATGCTCAGCGTCGATTCTCTATGTACTGCGCGATTATTACGTACAGCGTGCTCTGCATGCAGTTGGCCATGAACGAACACGCACCTGATGTTACTTTCGGGTGCGTAACCCCCGGAATAAACGGCTTTATATTGCCCCACATACGTATTATTGTGTATGTTGTTATCATCGAACATGACTTGAACAAGAAAAAAGTGAAAATACAAATAATGTCTTCACTGGGATTGCAATAGTAACGTTCAATGCATTACAAAGGCTTCTCACGCATGTGAGCAATTAATAATAAACAAATATACCATGCACTGAGAGCCTCTAGTTGAAATTATGGATTCCGAGGTGACAGGAAAAGCACTATGTTCTGAGGGTCGTAGACCCGAAGAACATAGTGCTTTTCCTGTCACCGAGGAATCCATAATTTCACTAGTGGCTCGAAATAGTGCATGATATATTTGTTTTATATCCTTCGCATAATCATAATCATCGCAAAAATAAATGATTTCAATTAAATTAAAGACAAATAAGAAAGACAAAACATTGATCATGAAACCACCACTGCACTATGTTCTGTTTGTGACACTGACCCCCTTTGCGCAATAGTTATAGCGCAAGGGCGTATTGCGCTATCTTTCCATTCATGGTTACGCGCATTAACAACTAATGCGCACCCAAATTCAAAACGCGCGCATCAAACGTGAATAATTAACACACTTTACGTAATACGTTTACATGTTTACTATCGTGTAATATTGGAATGAATGCATGATACGGTATAATTATAAGACTATTTGTTTTTTAATATCTTCTATCGATCTTTTTAATATATACAAAATGTGTTTACTTACCATAAATGTCACTTGATATATCCAAAATGTAGAGTCCACAGCTAGCCTCAGGCACGATAAATAGTTTTAAACGGACGTCACGGTCAATCGAATTGGAAAGTCAACGGAACACTCAAAGTCTCAATCAATGAGTTTCAAATAAACAATGTCAAACCAAACAATGGAACACTAAAAAGTATTTAAAACGTATGTATGGTTGAGTGACCCCCGCATCGGCACCCTAAAACATTTCCGACAGTTTAAGACTTAAAAATCATTCAAATTTCTTGAAATTGTACTCACATATTGAGAAAATAGTGCAGATTCCGATGCGATGATCAGATTTGCGATATATTAATTATATTTTGAGATATCGCCTTCGAACGCGCGCGTTGTTTTTTGGCTTCACGAGTTCGAAGTGTTTTTAATACCGGCACCCCCTCAACACTCGTTGACAACGCACGCAACTCCAAATTTCTTGTGTGATGTTAGCATTATTTCACAAATTTCACAAAAATACTCGTAGCGGCATTATTTCTCCTCCAAATTTCGACAAGTGCAGTTTCTAAGGGTAGCGCGCATAATCACACGCGCGATTTTTCACAACACGCGCAAAAACAAATATTACGCGGGGTGCCGATATTAAAAACAGTGCCGATGTGTAGTACACCTATCATACATGATGAAGTCAATGTTATTGTTACTATTTGTTGTACATGTGTACAATGCATCCACTATGAAAGTGGAAAATCCGTTGGCGACTCTCAGAAACAAGGTTCATGTGAGTAATATTATTGCTTGTAGTGGGACTAGATCTAGGTCTAGGACTAGTGACCTGACTCTGTCTCTGAGCTTCTAATACACGTTCGACCTGACTGTCTGTCATCATATCTTCTCTGTTACTGTTAGTGTTACCAACATTGTCATTGCCAACAGCACCATCTGCCGAGCTTGAGGTGGACGGCTGGTCGATCTTGGCATTTTCGACAGTAGAAGCATGCAGTTTTGCAGACAAGGTTTTTGACATATCTACTTTCTGCTGCTCACTAGTGCGAGAGTAATTTTTGATCGATGTCTCTGATCTGTGTCCTGAGACAGTCATGATGTGACGCGAGGCATAGCCGGCATGGTCCAAAATGGAGATGCTTGTAGCTCTGAGACTATGGTTGGTGTACTTCAGACTGCAGCCAGCATCTTCACATATCTTCTTTGTCATAGATTCTAGTGTATTCTTTCCAAGAGGAGAATTGTCGAACCACACATCATCGGCATCACTGACTTTACATTTGGGCTTCTGCCACATGTACTCACACAGCGGATTCAACTTCCGAAGATACTTCTTCAAGTTCTTCACAGGGCATCGTGAACTTCCAGCGACAGAATGCATCTGACCGCCCTGACTTTTTTCATTATCATCTCGATGATTTTTGGTGCTCATGTCCCTCAAAGTGACAAATTCTTTTTCCCCTTGCTCATGTAGGATGAAATCTCCTGGTTTCATGTTTCGTAAGTTCTCCATACCGCGGTTAGCAAAGAAGATCATGCAATCCATAAACACCTTTCGTTGCAGATCTCTTGGTTTTGAAAGATCAAAACTGTCTTGAATGACTGTCATGTCAGCATCGCTTATGGATGGATGATGCTTTACGTAACCCTTTCCACTTGATTTCAGTTTCACAATCGTAGCCTTGAACACACGATTAGACAAAGGAAAGTCCTTACCTTTGATGTCCACACCTTTGATTGACAAAAAGTGTCGTTGGAGAGCAAACTTGATACAATGCATCGATTTAGCCGAATATCCGTCCCCTTTCTTAGTGCGGGCCCCGGCGTAAAAACGTGAAAGAAGCTTGTCTAAATCAGCAATGTCTATGGTCGATATTTCCTCAAAATTCACATTAGTGAGCAAGCAGAATTCTTTGAAGATTGAAAGTCCGTATTTTATCTGTTTTTTGGTGTTTTCGCTATCGGTAGAGCCAATGAAATCCTCTAAATCCTCGTCATCGATGAGGTTAAACCGAACAGCGGCGGCGGCGGCGGCGGCCATTTTGGTGGTTTGTTTAGAAATATTGCAGCGGCGCGAAGTTTAATTTTGCAGCGCAGACGATCCGTTTAGTACACAAGTCTATGGAGCGATACCGATCCGATATATCGCGTTGATATTGTGTATATCGTGTTGATATCGATTTGATATTGTGTATATCGTGTTGATATCGATGAAAATCATTGATTAATCGTTATATATGACGTCAATGATGGAATAGCATTTACTATTCCATCATTGACGTCACGCATAGCACATTTTTCTCCATGGGCATTACTATGTTTGGTCACATGACGCTATGTAGACCAATCACTGAACAGGATTTCATTCATGTAGGATATAATATGTATTATACTTATACTCATAATTTATAGGTATAGTACTACATACTGCTGAGCATATGTTAATTCAGTTACAGAGTGGAATTTATATTTCAGTTACCTACAAAAATGTACAAAATCATTAGAAGGTGCTATATGGTTGTAAGTGAGGTATCATTTGAAAGAGTAAGACATGTGCTAAATTATGAACTATATGTTGTGGCTATGTAATGTAATTTGCCACCCTATTACGTAACATCTTGTTTCAAAGAAATACATAAGACTTAGTTTTGTAATAGTGAACTTTCTTACAAAACCATTCCAGAAGATTGTTCTTTCCATTTTTTTTTTTCAGGATCAGAGGGGTAGATATTCATAATCATTTGGTGTAAATTTCAATTGTTAAAGCTCATTATTTGTTTTATATAATTTATATCATATATTTTTGAACCGGGGTTCAAATTACTCTGTTGTATGTCAGTGAAATTGGTTACTTGGAACATAATCTCTAATTTTATTTTTGCCATACAGTTAATTGTCATAACCATCATCAACAACATCATTATCATTATCATCAACATCGTTACTGGCATCGTCATCATCACGATCAACATTGTCAACATCTTCATCTTCATCATTATCAAGTATCGGCATGCATCATCATCGTGCATCATCAACATCACCATCATTATCACCATCAACATCATCATCACCACCGTCATCGTAGCGATAATCACGTCATCATCGACAGCATCATCGTCACGATCGACGCCATCGTCATGATTACCAACATCATCGTCACAATCATGTCATCATCATCATCACCACCGTCATCGTAACGATAATCACGTCATCATCCTCACGATCATCGACGTCATCGTCACAATCATCATGTCATCATCCATCGTCCTCCCCACCATCAATGATTCATCACTCATCAGTCATAGTGATCACTTCAAAATAACAATAAATCCTATTACCAGTATTCACAAAAAGAAATCAAAGGTTGTGAATGATCATCTTCATTTTCATAGCTTGAACTCTAAATTGAGCTACAGAGTTGTGCCATTGTTCTACTAGTCAGAACTTCAACAAAAAAAGAACACACCTTTTTCATATAGATTTACGTGTGAGGAAAACATCTCCTAGCTCGTCAAGAAGTTTGGCCATAAACTAGGTGTTTTCCTATGACATCTATACAAATGTTCTTGTGTCTGAAACTCTGAATATGTAATTCCCCACGCGTTTTAAAGGAATAGTTGTATACATGCATCAGTAAAAATCCACCACTGCATTTATACACATTTATCAAGAAGTGAAATGATTGGAACTGGGTCTTTGAAAGAAAACAAGTTATATTTGATACGTGTTCTAAATTTTCCATTTGTTTTTAATGCTGTTACTCATAATGTGGGTTTACATGAGACTTTACTTAAACAGTATTGGTGACGAGCCTGACAAACATAATTCTGATCATTGGGTGTGAATGAAATATTGATTTGTTGTAGCTTTGTATCCCCTTCCAGTGGAATATTCAACGATGAATATTTTTTGTCACTTACCTAAACTACAGATTGTGCAGAACTACAAACGGAACAATGTGTTAAAAATGCATTTATTTAAAAATTAGAAATAAAAGATGTTTCCTGCACAGAAAAATGGATTTTGGTATAGAAATACACTGCAAAGAAAATATTATTAAATTCATTTAAGTTCAATTTGTTTCAACCTCAGCCTCTTTGGTGCACAATAAATAGGTGGCTAAGAAACAGATTGGCATATCTTGTTGATGCATCTTTCTCAGGTGTAATGAGTCTCTCAATTCTTTATGGAATTTCAATCTACAATTATGAACAATTTACAACTTCAACTAACCTTAAATTAGTGACTGACGAGCTTTCGCTCCCTAATTTAAGGTTAGTTGAAGCTGTAAATTTTTCATATGAATCTCTGTAACCGATGAAAGTTTTTTGTATTAATCTACAATCAGTCTGTTTCTTAAATTCCTGGGTATCCGTTCTTGATAATATTAAACGTGCACCTGTAAAGTGTCAGATATTGCCCTGGTGTGGTGTGGTTGTGGTATGCAATGGTTGGGTGCATAGGGTGCCTGTGGTGGATGGATATTGGTAAACGTGGGTACTCTAGCAGTGGACGATTACTGGCACGAGTTCGATGTTGTGGATGATGCAGGTTGGCAGCATCAGGTGACTGTGGAGGGTGCAGGTTGGCTGTATCAGGTGGCCATGTTGAATGATGGTCGAGGTGTACAAACTTCACTCTTCGGACCTGATAGTATGAAAAATAAATTTAAAAAATATTGTCAAGATTGTCTTTTTTTGCAGTTTAACCACATATTTGTATAACAATGTTTATGCATACCTTCTAATTAGAATAGATAAATGATAAATATCATAAAGATATTTCAAATTAAAATGCAATAAAATCATGTTTCATGTATTGAAAACAAATTTGAGAAGAGGCATGGCTGCAAGAAAATATTGGATCATTATTTTTTTTCACTGTGGACGTCAATCAAGATTTCTGTGACCCCAAGACTTATTACAACATAATCATGAGAATTAGGAACAAAATCTACCTGCTTGGGCAACTAGTGATTTCCATAAACCTAAGGCTGTGATGGGCAATGGTTAGGTGCATCAGGTGGATGGTTATTTGCAAGTTGGAGTTGCGCTGGACGATCGCTGGCAAGAGTTGGATGTCGTGGTGGATGATGCAGGAGGTTGGCAGCATCAGGTGCTTGATGGGTGCAGGTCAGGCACATGGCGATTGGTTCCTTAGGATCAGCTAGCCACTTAGGGAATGTCAAACCAAAGCGATCTACATGTGTACATACATGTACCTCTGCAGACTTCTTTGCCCTTGGCCTTGATGCGCTGCGTATTCCCTTTCTGATATATGTATGCAAGTCATTCTTTCTATCCTTTACCAATAAGTTTGTTTTTTCCGTTGTAAACAGTTTTTTTGGTACAGTTTCTTTGGCACTTTTCTTGTTACCGGTGCAGATAAAATATTATGTGAAGAACGTTTTATCAGGAAGAGTTCCAAATTGTATGCAAGAAAACTATTACCTTTGGCTGTTGAATGAATCCCATCCAGCGAATAATAATACTAGTCCGAAGAAAAACTGCATATTGAAGAGTTCGCGAAAATGAAGCTGGTCTCTTTCCCAAATTCCAAATTATTTGTTCCTAGTAATGTGCAATACAGACACAGTCAGTTACTAGTTATTATAAGTATTGTCCACCATCTCTCATTCTCTGTCCATCATTTAACGTTCATAAAGAAAAGTTATACCGTAGCGCCAGGAAAAAATTCACATTGACTTCAGAAGACAAGTTCTGGTTCAAATTCTGAATAACATTGTCTG
Source organism: Echinarachnius parma (assembly GCA_037951105.1). NCBI lineage: Eukaryota > Metazoa > Echinodermata > Echinoidea > Clypeasteroida > Echinarachniidae > Echinarachnius > Echinarachnius parma. The sequence continues at coordinate 80,192 of JBAMJV010005261.1, read as the reverse complement.
TCCTCCAAATCACGTACAGTAGAATCCCCAAAGGCAAAGATAATCTCTTCGGAAGATGAAAGTTGAAACAGATGACAGATGGCCAGGCCAGGTTCCAATCCAAGGAATCCCTGTTTAGATTAGAAAGGAAAAAAAGGTTACTATACTAAGTATTACTATACTATTCTACTAACTAAAAATAGAATAAATAAATATTACAAATGAAAATAAACTCACGATTTTATCTGTTCCAACAAGAATCGAGGAATACAAATTAGGTTCAGATCTACAACTTACCCTCATCTAAATGCTGAACAGTCGTTGATGATTAGTAATTGCAAATAGAACTACATATACAAATTACAATGCATTCCGCTTCCACTCCCACACGAATTTGAGCATATGGGACTGAGCAAGTAAACGACCATCGCTGGCGACCTCTCGGGCTACGGAAGAATTCCCGGCTTTACCACGGTAACCATGGTTATTTCCCGCGGTTTCGAGTCAAGTTCCTCACAACTTCCGGTAAAACATCGCTAGTTAGTGAGATTTCAGCCGATTTCAGTTGCATTTTATTCACCGAAATCACACATGTATCCCACCATTTTTCACATTATACGATCAACCAGATAATCAACGACTCATATCTTGCAAAATCTAGCTGAAACATTGTTTCATCCAGTCAGGAACTAGCAAAGAAGAAGACTATGTCCAAAACCTCTATCGTAAGGACGAAAAAAATCACTTTTTATTGATGACAAAAAACATGTCAAAAATTAAACAAAATATGGCAAAATTGGTATCAAACGAAAGCTAATAATGTCAAGATTGACTTACCGAGACATATCGCCATATTGAGTAAACATGTAGCCAAATAGAGAGGGCGACAAACGATGCTGTCAAATCGCTTTGTTGATCGCATCCACCGAGCGAGTTGCAAGCTCATGCGCCCTCTATCGGTAGACTTGAATACAAAATGCGTAGAGCCTCATTAACACACGCGTAGCGGCTATACTGTACAAAGATATGTATGATTGAAGTATTCAGAGACTCCTTGATAATAACAAATCAATATAACGGATTTCATTACATTACAAACTAATAGTTATAACTAGAAAGGAACACAAAATTACAAATGACGTAGTAAAGATCATGTTATCATTCAAAAAGATCCGTTAAAACGTAAGAGGGCGCTCTCTAAACACTCATCGGTTTCAATCATTTTGAATAAAATATTGTGCATGTGATGTTTTGTTGAAATAGTGATTAGATAGAGAAATAACCAACAACTATTTAAATAACTATTTTGTAACTTTTTGAAAAGAGGAAGCATTTTTTTGAATTTTTAACGGCTGGTTCAAAATTCTCTAATAAACCTGGGGCCCCAGCTTTATTACAAATAGTTATATTTATGGATATTTCAGCCGTCTCATGAACCGATTTTGATCAAACAAAGATGATTTTATTATTTAAATATTATGCTCTTTCAAATTTTACACTCAGTTTTTCATTACCTCACAAAAAAAAAGTAGTCTAGCGCCCTCTCTACCAACACTCAACTATCCTTTAACATCAACTAGACATCACATGCACAATTTTGTATGAAAATGGTTGAAACCAATAAGTTTTTAGAGAGTGCCCTCTTGAGTTGTAACGGCTCTTTTAAAATGATAACCGGTTCTGAATTAGTCATTTGTAATTGTAATTGTGTATACCTTTCGAGCTGCCGTGGGAGGGGTGTACCCCCCCCCCCCCCCCCCCCCCTCCATCCACTTAGGTTCAGTGGCTTCACTCCCTCGTGGCCCCTAAAGTTGTTGTTAATTCGCCACTGATTAATTCTGCCACCTTGTGCAGTAGCAATGATCAACCTTCGCAAAGGTGGTGGTGGGGGGGGGGGGGGGGGGGGGGGGGGGGGGACTAGCTAGTGTTATTATAATATTGTTGATGTGTATTTCTTAATTTCTTTTTTGTATTTTGTATTGTCATGGGGATAGATGTTGTACAAAATGGATCTAAACAACATCAAATTGGGAAGAAAATTATTATGGTCGACATTGATCTTGTAAAAATAGTCGACATTGATCCTATACAAAATGCACAACTTTGAATATCCCCAGATGCCCCCCCCCCCCCTACCCTTCACAAACAGGCGATGCCACAACACATAACATTCTGCTGTAGACATTCATGCTGCCCCCTTCTCCCCTTCTGCACCCCAACATCATATATCATTGCTAATAGACAAATAAAAAAGAAACAAAATCACAAATGACAATACACATGTTCATAATATTACACAATTTCACGTAGTATGTGTTTGAACGCCCTTAAAACACAGTGAATTCCAAAAATTTGCTGCCCTTCCCTCCCCCCCCCCCCCCCCCCAAAAAAAAAAAAAAAAAAAAAATTATAATAATAATTTTAACAAATCTAATTCATAGTAGTGGGGAATCAGATGATCATATACAATACAATTTGTACATGCACCATGTTTCTATTCAATTATTCTGTGAAAACAAAGTCAAAAAAGGAAAACAAAAGAAGCACAAGTACAACCATTCATTCTTTCAAGATAAAGAGTCATCTTTGACAAAAACGTTTAATTTCAAGACAAATATGGCACACGAGAGACACACATTTATAAAAGGGTTTCATTTTGTTATGATGGAAAAGAAAATATGACTGACTTATAATGACAAATATCACCTGATGATCTACACAAGAAGTTCATAATTGCATAGTATAATTGATACATACACGTTTAATATTATCAGGGAAATAAACAAATACCAACAATCTTTTTTTTTTTTGTAATCTAGTTTAATCTAGTATTATTTCATTATTCCTTTATTTGTATTTGTTTAGATTTATTTTATTCCGACATATCACGAATTCAATCAATCAATAACAAGTATATTATGATTTGAATTGCCATGACCTGCCAAGGAGACAATTTCTCAAGGTTTTCAAACATCACGGTTAAAGTGATCCATTAACTTAGTCAGATTCAAGCAAAGTACATTGAAGCTTTCATATTTCTCTTGTACAGTCGTTGCATGGCCTATAGGAAATAGAAGAATGAAATGGGTTTTGATTTTCCAAATGTACTAATTGTTGTGATATTTATGGCTGATGTAAAACTCAGTCGGCGGTAGGTGATAAAGCCCGATATAAATTTGTTTCATGTTTCATTTTTCTGCATGTTGATTATTATAAATAAAATGTATTATGCAGTAAAGACAATATTTGGCTATAAAGAACGATTTGTTAGTCACTCCATTGACTCTATATCTGTTTATATGCCATCGTCTAGAGAAAACAACAAGGGCGCTCCGTTGTTGTTTGTTTTACTTTGAAGATGATTATGTCTAATATTTGGGAGATGTGCAGAAACCAAGGGCTTGTTCCATAAAATGGTCTTAGCTATGTACGTTGTCTTATCTAATAACTGGCGCGAAGCTGCGGTCCGTTTCTTATACAGACCGTCGATAGCCGTTGGAAATTCAGAAGCTTTTGAAAAGTCTGAAGCCGGAGATATATAGTAACACACTATCTCCGCACCAGATAAGGTAAGTAAACATAGTACATAATGTAGCTAACACCGTTTTTATGAAATGAGCCCCAAATTTAGGTATCTTTTGATTTTGATGAGCAAAAAATGTCAGTGTTCTGGGAACATTTGGCGACACATAAAGGGCGACGACCTACAAGGTGGGACGGAGAACTCAAGTTAGCAAATAACGGACTACTTGCCTTCTCATTCTCACCAGACAAAATATACTCCATACAATAATATTCATAACATTGGTAATTAACCCATTCACCATGGGAACCTGGTTGTGTTTCACTAAGATTCTTAGTTGAACTTAACTCTAGGTAAGTTTGACCTACCAGTTATGGAGAGCCGTTAGGTTCTTTGGAAAATTGGTGAAACAGTTCTTTTGAGAAGACTTACAGTTTGATGAAATCTGTTATATTGATTTGTTATTATCAAGGAGTCTTGAAATCAATGATATCTTTTTGTGCAAGAAGTCTTTTTTGAGAAGACATAATTAAGGTTGTTTGCTTTTTAATATTAAGTTCAACTTAGAGTCTTTGTTAAACACCCCCTGGTGTACCATGTTTTATCTCTACTGTGGGAATGGCACATCTAGGATGGATTAGGATATTAAAGTTTCAAACACAAAATGTTACCAATTTAGCTACTTTTAAAGGGAACTAACACGCCAAGAAAAATTGTTAATAAATGAAAGATTATAGTTTCAGTAGTCCATTCATATATATTATAGCATCCACATTATCATCATTATTATTATCATTATATTATTGTTATAATTATCATTATTATTTTACTACTATTACTTGTGTCAACATAGGCTTCAACATTACACATTCACAGAAACACAACATTAAACATATCAGTTGATTATGTGCGTACCCATGTCTATTCACGCACACAAACGCACATACACACAGGGAAAGTCACATAAGACGCTCACAAACATACGCACACATACACACACTCACGCACATATACGACGCTGACGCATACACACAGACAACCATATCAAATTCATCCGAAATGTTGAATACGTCTTACAAATATGACATCCTGGAAAACACACAGACAATCAAACACATTCATACTCGCACATATACAAAAGGACAAACACAGGCAGACAGTCATGTATTCTCATACCCAAATGTTTAATACATCGTACAAATATGAAATCCTGACAATGCACAGACATAGAGTAGAACACATTCATACACGCACACATGCAACAAGCACAAATACGGACAAACATTTATGTATTTTCTTACCCAAATTTCGAATACATCGTAAAAATATAAAATCCTGAAAATGCACAGACACACACATTCATACTCGCACATATATACAAACGGACAAACACAGGCAGACAGTCATGTATTCTCATTCTCAAATTTTGAATACATCGTAACAAATATATATATTTTTTAAAGTGATTTGTATTCCTCCATATATAACATTTACATTTGAATATACATACTAAACAAAATATACAATTATAATGAACGAAAATAGAAATGGTTATCTTATATACAATTAAACAAATACAAATCAACTGTATATTCAATTAAATATGAAATCCTAACAATGCACAGACACACAGACATGACAGACGAACACATTTATGCGCGCACACATGCAACACGGACAAACACGGACAAACAGTCTTGTATTCTCATCCCCAAATGTTAGATACGTCTTAGAAATATGAATTTCTAGAAAAGAATGAATTCATCTTCGTTTATTACTCTTGATTTAATATAATGGACTTTTACAAAATAATACAATCTTATCAGTGATACAAGGTATAGCCTATATGTGCGGCAATTTATGCAAAACTATTAAACGATAAATATATTCTTATTTATGAAAGGTCTATATGATTACTACAACTTAAAGGCATGTTCTACATGTTGTGCGGCGGTTTATGCCAAACTGTTAAACATACCGGCGGAGAAATATATTCCTGTATTAAAGGAGAATTCCGGACGAGTTTAAACAAAATACAGTACATTGGAAATAAATCTAGGGATGTGCTTGAATATTTTCAGGATTTGACTCTCTTTGGTTGATTTCTAAGAGATTTTTCTAATGTCATTAACTCTGAGGAAATAATTAAATTTACTGCGCACAATCATGAGACCCTTAAGCCCTGGTCACAACCCACCGTGCGTGTTTTTAGTCCGTACGGTTTTTGGGGAGGCCACGGCAGCCACGTTTTTCTGAAAACGTAGGGAGGGTGTGGCAAAGGCAGGGAGGGAGTACCGGCAACGCACGTCACACGCACGGTGTAAGTACGCGGCCCGCACGCCACGCCTGGCCGTGAGCGGTTGCGTGCATCGTACGTTGCGCACGTGGTAAGTGCGTTGTACGTGCTTACAACGTGCTTACAACGTACGGTCTCCGTGCGGTTGCCACGTTATCGTACGGAGGCCGTACTTACACGTGCTGCTCACGTACGTTGTCCTTACTCACTAAGTGCGTGCAAGTGCGAACAACCTTTTCTGCTCATTATTATACTGCAGAAATCAGTGCGCACAACGTGCGTTGTAAGTGCGGAGCACGTGCTTACTCGGTACGGTCCACGTGAGTTCTGCGTGCTCATTGGACAGTTGAACTGGGGAAGTGCCGAGTAAGCACGGACCACGCACTTATCACGTGCGTAGCACGCACGTGCGCTCATTGGCTGTAGAACGCAGCGAAAACGCAGCGAACGCAGCGAAAGTTCCTCGTGCACTAAAAGTGCTACGTCGTGTCTGCGTGCTCCCAAATCCGTACTGAGTCGGTACTGAGTCGGTACTCACCACGTACGGATACCCAAATTTTGCCCACGTTTTTGCAAGTAGACAGCACGCACGGGGCACGCACTTGCAAGTACGGCGGGTTGTGACCACCGCTTAAGCCCTGGTCACAACCCACCGTGCGTGTTTTTAGTCCGTACGGTTTTTGGGGAGGCCACGGCCGCCACGTTTTTCTTAAAACGTAGGGAGGGAGTGGCAAAGGCAGGGAGGGAGTACCGGCAACGCACGTCACACGCACGGTGTAAGTACGTGGCCCGCACGCCACGCCTGGCCGTGAGCGGTTGCGTGCATCGTACGTTGCGCACGTGGTAAGTGCGTTGTACGTGCTTACAACGTGCTTACAACGTACGGTCTCCGTGCGGTTGCCACGTTATCGTACGGAGGCCGTACTTACACGTGCTGCTCACGTACGGTGTCCTTACTCACTAAGTGCGTGCAAGTGCGAACAACCTTTTCTGCTCATATTATACTGCAGAAATCAGTGCGCACAACGTGCGTTGTAAGTGCGGAGCACGTGCTTACTCGGTACGGTCCACGTGAGTAAGCACGGACCACGCACTTATCACGTGCGCAGCACGCACGTGCGCTCATTGGCTGTAGAACGCAGCGAAAACGCAGCGAACGCAGCGAAAGTTCCTCGTGCACTAAAAGTGCTACGTCGTGTCTGCGTGCTCCCAAATCCGTACTGAGTCGGTACTGAGTCGGTACTCACCACGTACGGATACCCAAATTTTGCTCACGTTTTTGCAAGTAGACAGCACGCACGGGGCACGCACTTGCAAGTACGGCGGGTTGTGACCACCGCTTTAACGTAGCACCCTCACTTTGCTCAATTTCTTGAGTAGGCTTGAATCCGGTGCCACTGCATTGTGATCACTGCATGTGTCATTCATAATAGCCGGTCATGCAGAGCCAGCAAATTCAATAACCACGTTTACAGGACTTTGTGTCTATTCAAATTCCAATGAAAGCCAAACGTGTTACAATTTCGGGCAGGCAAGTATTTTCAAACGGTTCAACAATGCAGTAATGCTCAAAGGCACGGTTGAGTGGCGCATCGTGGACTAATTAACTATTCATGATCGAGCATTGTATTGGTCCGATCAAAAGAACACATTCGCTGCAATGTAAAAACATAGATAGGCGCATAGTGAGGGTCGCACGTCACAAATTGGTGCATTGTGGGATAGAACAAGCTCGCTCGCGAATTTGTGTCATTAGAATTTCAAAGCCAATTATAAGAACCCACAATCATATACTTTTTTTCATACAAAATTGTGTTTATTGACCTAGAATATCTGTCTTTCAATCATTAGAAGCTTGAAATCGTGTGGAAGTCCACTTTAAAGAGATCCCGTTGGAATCCCATTTTCTTTGCCTTCTTTTAAAGAGATCTAGTAACTTTGTTGTCATACGCAAAAGGTGATGAATGGTTGGTATACTGTATAGTTTTGTGTTCTGATAATGTCCTCTGAGTATTGTGTACAAATTTCATGTTTTATGGATGTTATATGGCCGAGATATGAGCGAAAATGCAAACGGGGGGTTGCCAACTCATTGCACTGTGCACAGTTATGAATATCCATTGGATAGTGCACAATCTGAACACTTCAATCGTAAATATCTTTCAAACGAAAGGGAAATTTGAAAGACCAAAACATATTCCATGCTTCTATGGGTAATACAAAACAAACATGGTATGAGTGAACCACTAGACATCAGATGAAGTTTCATGGATTTCGACAATGTTACTAGATCCCTTTAAAGACTGAGTGATGTAAAGGAGTGCATTTGCAAGAAAATGTCATGATTGCGTTGCATATTAAGTGTGAAAACAAAATAAAATGAAATTACAAGGCTATAAGGTACTACAACTTTTCGGACATTCTAGATTAATACATCATTTGCTTGTTGACGTGAATTTAGAGATCGACGATTACATCCAGTTAGAATTGTTTTTGTTTTGTATTAACATTTGGGAATATTGGCTGTATTCAGCAACACAATATTGTGAATATAAATGTATCTAACATAAAAAAAATGCAATTGAATAATTAAAATAACATGAGCAAGATGTGAGAAGATATGCTCTCTAGTAGACGCGTACAAGCTTTCAAAAAATATAACGGGAATATGCGACGTTTAGGAAATTTCAAAATCTATTTATTTCCTTTAAAAATGTACACAGATCTTTACGCAATTTTAAGAAAGAAAAATGTGGCATACACATAGGGCTATATGCTTCATTCGCTTCCCTTTTTATTATCTTTAGTTTCACTTTTAGGATGGCACCTTCCATTTATGCATTCATTATATAAATGTGATATTTTTAAGAAAGAAAAATGTGGCATACACATAGGACTATAGGCTAATCACAATACATGCTGTATTCGCTTCCCTTTTTATTATCTTTAGTTACACTTTCGGGATGGCACCTTCCATTTATTATATAAATGTCCCGAAATGAGATGTATCATTATTAAACGTTACTTATACAACTGTTATGCGATAGAGTATGCCGTACATTCCTTTTATTTGTACCTCCGTACAGTGCTTAGAGACGTATGCGATATGTGCGTTAAGAATGTTACATCATTTGAATTATCATTCTTAATGTGTACACATAACATACATAACTATAATGAGTAGTATTATCAGTATATCATGACACAGCTTGTAGTGGCATACCATATACGAGTTAAAAGTTACTATCATTTTAATTATCATTATAAATCATTTGTATTATTATTGATTTTAGTATTATTATATCATGACACATCTTGTAGTGGCACACCATGTATTAAAAAGTGATGTAGTGAGCATCATACAGCCCGTTTGAGTACTAGCCACTCATTCCACTACTCACATGGTTCTATTGAAATATTTACATTACCATGATGCTACTTTATATAAATAAGCAACATGTTGTAAAAAGTTTATAAAGTGCCATATAAAAGTGAATTGCTTGATTATGGTTATCAAACAAAACAACAAATGACACAGTGAGAAACCAGAATCTGTTTATAAAATTCTACAAAATCTGTGACTCGGTTTGATTCTAATTAATGATTTATTCGATGATTTTTGTTTTAATTTTAAAAAAGCTTACACTTTTTCAAAAAATGTCAAGAGGTTCTTAAAGGGATCTAGTAACTTTGTTGACATGTGCAAAAAGTGATGAGTGGTTGATACAATGTATATTGTTGTTATCTGATATGTCCACTGGGTGTTGTGTGAAAATTTCAAGTTAAATGGACGTTACATGGCCGAGTAATGGGCAAAAATGCAAAGTGATATTCACTAACTCAGTGCATTCACTTTATACACGGTTTTGACGATCTATTGGATAATTGAACATCTGAACACCTCAATCGTAAATATCGTGTTAACGAAAGGGAAATTTGAAAAACCGAAACCTGTCCCATGATTGTATTGTTAATACGAATACAACAAGGTATGAGGGAACCACTAGAATTCCAATTGGATTTTGAGGATTTGGACAATGTTCTCTCTATTTAATCATTATTTCAACAAAACATCACATGAATAATTTTGTATGAAAAATGGTTGAAACCAGTGCTCTTTTAGAGAGCGCCCTCTTGTGTTTTAATGGCTCTTTTTTAATAATAACAGGCTTTTTACTTTATAGTCGTTTGTAACTTTCTATACCTTTCGAGCATAGTGAAGTTATAACTATTAGTTTGTAATGCTATTGTGCTGGATTTGGTTCAATACTAAAGCTCAGTCTTACCAAAACTGTACTACCCCTTTAACTGAAATTACAAGCGGAGGAACAGTGTTTATAGAATGCAATCGGAAACTTAACTGCGTATGCACATATCCAGTTATATTATGTTTTACGTGCATTACATTTGAGTTATGACATAACGCAATTAAAAACATGTTTTTTTTCTTAAAATTAGCTGGGAATATGTATACTTTAGAAGTTAAATATGCACATAAACACAGAGAACAGGGAGTTAAAAGCCAATCTGGTTACAAAAACTTTGCCTATCTTACATGTGTTTTTGTTGGTTATAATTATGTTACTCGAGTATTTCTATCAATCATCAAAGTTAATGAGAACAGATACCATTCGACAAAACACTTCAATTCCATGAATATGCAAGTACGTAGCACAAGGGAGGAGCCACCCAAGAGCATGAAGAGCGTCAATTGTTTAAGAAATCCTATTTCCCTTTTTCCTCAGCTCATTTAACCGCACGATCTAATTTACTGATAAAGATATTGGTAACTAACAGTACTGTTGTAAGAATTTTTTTTTTTTTTAGATAACAAAAGTAGTCTCAAAACGTCTTACTCATGAACAATAGCGAAATATTTTGAGGCATTGAGAATATTAAACGTGCAATGGTATACCTCCTTTAAAGCCTGCATTATACATCGACAATTCATTGTGGTTATTGTACCTCGATGAAGTACAGCTTCTTATCACTAGCAAATGCAAGCATGTCACATGATAGCGATACCAAGTAACACCATTGAGAACCCAGAGCCAGCTTCAGTTCCTCAAACTGAAAGACTTTCTCGAACTTCAGACCGTCCATCTTGTATTCTGTGATGACCACTTTACCTGCTCCTTGATTCACGCTGGCTACGTATACTCTGTCTTGGCTATCTACTGCAGCATAGAGACATTCCCCTTGATCGGCCGTCAGGGTGTCTCCTACCTTCCCACTCCTGTCATAGACCGTCACCTTGCCAGGGTTGGTGTGATGACACGTGCTGGCTATGATGGCTCCTGACCTGGTTTCAAACGCCTGGTGTGGTGCTTCCTTGGTCGTAATACTACACAGCTGGGTACCTATGCTAGGGTTGTAGATCATGATGCGGTCTTTCCTATTAGCAATTATTATTTCATCTTTATGGTTGGAAGAAATGCAAGGACAAGATCCGCCATTATTTGCAATGTTGCGTGTGTGCATGAGTGAGCCACTTTGGGAATAGATCCGTAGTGTGTTACGATCCCACCCTACCACAGTGTTGCCGGTGTGACTCTGATGGGCAAGGTCATGGTTACCTGCATCCAGCTGCAAGTGCTGTGACGTGTTTCCCTTTGTATCCACCTTGTCTGCACCACTAGCTAGCATACTATAACTAATGATAACATTAACTTCCGATACTGCTGACATTCCCCACATCCAGCCTCGTAGTTGTACGCTCCTACTTACTCGCATCGTTGAACACCTTCCTATTTCCCCCAGATGAAGTAGAGATCCATCCGCAGGCTTGAATACCTTCTCTCGCGCAGTCTTCGATATAACTCCTGCAGACGTGTCATCCTTGACCTCCTTCAGGGTTTGTTCGAGTTCATCACAGAGCATGCAATGCGCCGCTAAGCTGTCGGCCTCGAGACATCCAAGTCTATTGTTAGCGACCAGTGACACCGTGCTGACAATGCTCTTGATTCTCTGACGATCTTTCGACTTCAAGCCATCAAGGTCGTCATCGAAACCTTTCTTCAGCGACCAAAGTTTCTCTAGTAGCACCCGCTCGTTGTCTTTCAGCTGCCTTGCTTTCTTCTCGTACGCGTCTCTGACTTCTGTTCCCAGCTTCTGAACTGCCGTGTGAACCTCCTGACGATGCGCTTCTGTTTTCTGAATGTTCTTCTCAAGGTCCGTCTTCTTGTCTTTGCATCGTTCTAGTAGACTTTCCACCTTCACCTGCAACTCCCTCTCGAAGTCGCGATGGTTCTTTATTTTGTGATCACGATGCGCTACGATGACACACTTGAAACAGATGTACACGCGGCACTCTTCACAGAAGAGATCCCTGTGTTCTTGTCTATGTATTGGACATCTCTCTGGGTGCTGGGGAATATCGATTTTTCCACTGCAGACTTCGGACATGGATACAACTTGGTGATCCGCAAAGAATAAGACCATTTCTTGGTGACCAGCAAGACAGACATCACACATATATGCATTGCATTCTTTGCAGAATGAAACCGCGTCTCTCTCCTTTGCGCACACTGTGCATTTTATTACGTTAAGCGCAAGAGATGCAAATAGTCCACCGGTGTTGCTATGGTAATCATCAACGAGTCCATTGACCGTCACGTTCGTGGGAAGTCCCTCTATCCGATTCTCCTGGAGCTTCGTGTCACTCCGGCAGAGAGGACACACCATGTGGTCTCTGTCCAGATGGGATGCGTCGTACCTCTTGAGACATTTCCTACAGAAGGTGTGTCCACAGGACAGAAGAGTGGCGTCTTCAAAGACGTCCAGACATAGCGGACAGTTCAGACCCTCTGGAGAGCTCGGAGCGTCGTCTCCTCCTGTGGCCATTTTGGCTTTAAACTCAATCAACAAACACTAAGTCGAACAGTTATTATTCATTGACGGTGTTCTCTGCAAACTCTGCAAACTGTCATATATGCGATTTGTTAGAAAGTTTCTATACCGCTTGCCACCGTGCACAGTTTTATTATTTCCAATATGAAACGTCTTGTAGTTTGTCAATTATATTCCTCACCAAAAAAGGACAGAAGGATTGAAATATATGGCACAACATCCCACAACATATCTTAAACCTGCAAGTCAATGTGATGTTAATACTGCGATAATTCCATACAACGATTACACATACTCAACATCGGAACTAAACTGCGTTCATATGTCCGTGTGATTGTTCATGAAGCACAGATGGCTGAGCGCCAATTACAGTACTAGTCGTCATGAACTTTGAGCTGTTGTGAAGAAAAGGTTTATTTTCCATCGTATTAAACAAATATTCGTTCTATTGTCACGAATGTACGTTTTCGCTGATGGATGCACGTTAAACGTAAACAACCAAGCTGCTATCCTGATATAGTGGTGGGTTTTCCCCATGCAGTTCCTCGTTCAATTCAATTCATACAATCAATGTTTATGTACGTTCTTTATAATTCATTCTTGATAGCCCAATCATGGACGAAGGGGCACTGTCATATAATATGATCTGTAAGAAAGTTTCTAATCCGCTTGCCACCGTGCACAGTTTTGTTTTTTATCCGATATGAAACAACTTCTGGTAGTTTGTCAAATATTCCTCAACAATGACAGACATAAGAAGTGAATTATTTGGCACAACATATCTTAAACCGCCAAGTCAGAGACAATACATGTTTAAGTATATATACATTATATTGTGATGTTATACTGCGATAGTTCCATACAGTGATTACACAGAGCATGCTCAAAAGCGGAACTCAACTGCGTTCATATTCCGATTGCTCGTGAAGCAAACATGGCTGAACGGTGTTATTATTTATGCACTTTGAGCTTTTGTAACAGGCCTGTCTATATTAATTGTTCGGAATTCGTGATTACGCTGTCAGTTGGCATCTCGAATGATAGCGCTGGGTTTTCCCCAGTGCGCAGTAGCCGGTAGTCGTCGTGTAATATACCAAACAATATGAATCACGACATGAACTATTGGTGTATTTGTACAACCGAAATCAATCATAGGTCTAGCTGCCCGAAAACGATATATTTTGCCCGAATAAGACATGAATTTATCCCAAATATAATTTGTTTACTTGGGGTCTACTTCGTCCGAATAACATGTATTGCAATTTTCAAAACTATCTGGACTGTACAGCAGTCTTGGAGGTCTCGAGGCCGGCCTCGGCCTCGACTTTGCCAGGCCTCGGCCTCGGCCTTGGCCTCGTAATGCCGTGACTCGGACTCGTCCTCGTCCTCGGCCTCGTAGCATGCGGCCTCGGCCTCGATTACCGCGAGGCCTCGATGACTCGAGTCCGGTTCGAGGCCGGAAGATTTCATAGAATCTGGTGAATTTAAGATTCAACATCTATTCACTATTTTGAAGTATTTTCCAATAATATTTCATTAAAAAAAAATAAAAATGTAAATCATACGATTGATAGTTAAGTTCATGCGCAGCTACGACCTACGTACGTACCGTACCCATCGATATCTCTCGATGTAATATAGTACGGTACAGTCAAAGATCCTACCTACAGCGCTGCAGCGCTCTGATATACAGCGTGCGCACCCTAGAATTTGAAGATCTTGGTTGTTCAAAATTTTAAACAGCGTTGTTAGAGGGACCGGCTTAAACAGCGTTTTTGGTTGTTTAAAAAGTTGTTTAATTTGTTTTGCTGTGTATGCACAAGGCAAAGTAAGTTACGCAATGGCATGTGATCGATTAGATCACGATTATTTGGTAATACTGAAGTATCTCGAAAATACTTTTGCATTTTTCATGAAATTCTCAGTCTTGGAGGTCTTGAGGCCGGCCTCGGCCTCGAGGCCGGACTCGAGGCCGACTTTGCCAGGCCTCGGCCTCGGCCTTGGCCTCGTAATGCCGTGACTCGGACTCGTCCTCGGCCTCGACCATGGTGACTCGGACTCGGACTCGGCCTCGGACCATGGTGACTCGACTACAACACTGCTGTACAGTGTAACCTAGTCCCAAGCCACTTTCCCGCTTTGGTAAATACAAGTCAACATTCTGTCAAGCAAACCTTAACAAACAAGCTATACAATCTCATCCTGAACACGAAATGGACTTGATATGCCTTGATATGAAACAAAATTATCTATCTACTTTTTGAAAAAAATGTGAGTACAATTTAGCATGGAATTGGATGCGAATTATGAAACACAGCTACAGCCACCAAAAACATTTCAGCTTTCTTCTACTTTAATATGAATGGATTCCATGCCATATTTTTAAGGGGATCTAGTAACTTGCTAACATGTGCAACAACTGGCAAATGGTTGATAAAGTGTGTATTTCTGTGATCTGATAAGTCCTCTAAGTAATGTGTGAAAGTTTCATATGATGGTAAATGGATGCCATTATGGCCCAGTAATGAGCGATCATGCAAATTGACATCCGCTAAAAAAAACTAATTGCACTGACTTTGTACACATTTATAATAATCAAGTATATAATAATAAATCCGACCTTTCAATCATACATATCTTTATAACGGAAGGGAAATATGGTAATCATAAAGAAAGTAGCAAAACGATAGAAAACATGGAGAATAAGGTGGCTCTATACCAAGTGTTATGTTGTATTATTCCAACTGGTCTAAAGAATATAAACCGAACACAAAAAGTAACTTCACCCCTAAGCAATTGCCCATAATTTCATAACCAAGAATCGTTTCAAGATTTCGTCTTGCCAATATATCCATATGGTAGTTAGGAAAACAATGTGTAAAAATAAGAGGTAATCATTAATCCATGGTTGAGTGAGCACACATTACAGAAAAAATAGTCATATTTCAAAATTCGCAAAAGTATTATCATCATTACAAATTATTGAGAGTTGGAAAATTTAAAAATGCACTGTTTTACATTTGCAATTAATGCATTTTACCACATGTGCCATCAAAAAATCTAAATTAATGGAATATCAAACAGCATTGTTACATAAACCATGATCAATGCATTCCGCCACATGTGCGAATTGGGCCATTTTGTCTTTAATCTGTGCTCATTCAGCCATAAAGTAATGAATATCTCTGATTTTCGCATAACAACTGTACCAATATTGTGGTAAGATGACATCTTGAAACAATAATCGGTTATGAAATTATGGGCAATTGCTTAGGGGTGAAGTTACTTTTTGTGTTCGGTTTATTATGTTGTGCAAAGCGATGTTATTATTTTCATCATCAAACAGGAGATGGGGGTAGGGGAGTGGGGGAGGGGGGGGGGTAGGGGAGAGGGGGAGGAGGGAGAAAAGCAGTGAAAAGGTGGAGGTAAGCTGACAGAGAGAATAATTATTTTTGTGATACTTGTATAGGTATATGGCAGGCTGTCGGGGTGTTTTTTAATATTGAAAATTTGTCAACTTAACTTGCAGCCCTTTTTTAGTATTGTATTTCCATTCATTTCTCATGTTTGTTTATATTCTGTATATTTTGGCATGTTTTTTAATTTATATTATTTCAATGACTGTGTCAGCTAGTGGAGGCCACATTTCTATGTTTAAAAAAAAATATTGACAATGAATTATATACCTATCTATCTAACTAGATTTGTCATCAATGCTCCTAGAAAGCTTATGTGTAACTACCCCCTCTTGGTCAGTAATTTACATCGGTTGTGGGACGTATTATCCAACCTAGACCGATAGATCAGTCTTTTTCCTCTTTTGTTGTATTCACTAACCACTTCAGAGGAGGGGGATAGTATGACGTAATAAAATATTTAAGGACCCCTCCAGATCGAGATGGAATTTTCTGTCTATACCCACAACCATAAAGGTGTATTCCTATACACAACTCTATAATGTCAACAGCAGACAACATCTTTTTGTAATATATATTATATATTTGTATATTTATGTATACAAGGGGAAGGGACATATAACGGACGCTTCTGGCACCCCTCCTCCATCAACCTGGTCTGGAGATAATTAGCCTGGTGCACCTCTTTGGTCGCTCCCTTGGTATGCTCCCCGTGGAGTTGAGAATGTGTACAAGATCATTGTGCGGATCGGAACTGTACCCAAACATAACCAGGGATGATAATAATGAAAGCGCTTAGAAGCTGTACTGTATTGGTATTAGGCGCCAAAAATGTGCTGCCGTGGGAGGGGTACGTTACCCGCCCACCACTTTTGGTGGAGGAGGGAGGAGGGGGGGGGGGGGGGCAGCTAATGCCAGTTTCAAACTGTTGATGTTTATTTCTTTATTTCCTACAATTTTTGTATTTTGTATTTTGTGTTCATGAGGATAGATGTTGCATCAAATTTATCTAAACAACATTTAATTGGAAAGAAAATCCTAATGGTCGGCAATGATCATGCACAAACAAATAATTACCACAACACGCAATATACATTTTTGTTGCATGAATTCATTGTACCCGCCCCCCAAAAAAAAAAAAACAAACAAAACAAAACAAAAAAACACACACACAAAAAAAATGAAAAAAAGAAGAAGAAAAAAGAAGAAAAAAAGTCCCCCAAAATCAAAAAAGGAATGAATTAATAAACAAATTAAAAAAAGCTGTGGTATTCGGGAATCAGAATCTCTAATCAAATATATTTTTTTACATGGACCACCATGTTTCAATTCAATTATTTCGTCAAAGTTTTATGATAGATTCTGAAAATCAAGAGCATTGATATCTAATGGGGATTCAGGGACACGTGAAGGGCGCTAAATTGCTTTTTGGACTTTGGAGATGATCATGTTAACAATTTGGGAGATCATGTGTAGAAACCTATTTCAGCTCTCTTTTAAATTTAATTTGCTGAAAGAATTGTTCTGGGAACATTTTGCAACACACATAGAGGGCGACGACCTACAAGGTGGGACGGATAACTCAAGTTAGCAAATAATGGACTACTTGCCTTCTCACTCTCACCAGACAAAATATACTCCATACAATAATATTCATGACATTGGTAATTAACCCATTCACCATGGGAACCTGGGTGTGTTTCACAAAGATTCTAGGTTGAACTTAACTCTAGGCAAGTTTCACCTACCAGTTATGGAGAGCCGTTAGGTTCTTTGGAAAATTGGTGAAACAGTTCTTTTGAGAAGACATAAAGTTTGATGAAATCCGTTACATTGATTTATTATTAGGAGATTTGTTATTTCAGGAGTCTTGAAATCAATGACATAATTTTTGTTCCGGAAGTCTTTTTTGAGAAGACATATTAAGTGAAGTGTTTTGCTTTTGAATATGATTTATTTCAAGGCTACATGCATAGGCCTTTCCATACTTGTAAGGTCCAACTCAGAGTCACGATCAACGTATAGTCTTTGTGAAACACCCCCTGTACTGGTGTACTATATTTTAACTCCAAACGGATTTATACGCGCACACATCAGAGGCGTCGATCCGTTTTTGCGATTGGGGGGGGGGGGGGGGGGGGGGGCGAAATTTTGAGAACAATTTCTAGAGCGACCAGAGTTTTGGGACAATAATGGGGGTCCAGGGGGCGGAGCCCCGGGAAGCTTTTAGATTTCAGACATTTGCAGCTCCTATCACGTGTGTTAACATTGTATAAAATATTGAACCTACTCGTAACGTATTTTTAAAGGGCATATAGCGAGGAAAAGATTGAGCCTTGCATGAGATGGATCCACGTGATCCTGTATACTATAGAGCCATCGATATAGTCTAGGGCATTGAGCTCCCATGAAACTAAGCAAGGGCGTCAATAACTTCTCAAAAGTGGAGGGGGATACATTGGGAGGAAGCCAAACGACCGAGCGGGGGAGGGTGTGGGAGGGGGTGTCCCCCTCCCACAGTAGGGAGCTTTTGTATTTTGGGGGGTAAAATTGTGTGATTTGGTGCACACCTGAGACATTAATTTCACGTAATATGAAGTATATAAGTATGTAACCAAACATACATAATGACAAAGAGAGGGGGACAATCCCCTCCACTTTTAAATGAGGGGGGACGTGATATTCCTATTTGATTTGCGTTCAGCGCATATGGACCGAATTGACTGAAAGATATATTATTTCAGATTATTTTATTTTCTGTGACGGTGTGCTATAGATGAGGCGTTGATAAACTTCGTTTGAGGTGTGCGTTTGAGAAATTACACTGCCCAACACATTTCGAAAGGTGAGTTCCCGCAACCGAATGAAACTTGCAATATGAGAAACTGTATGCGCGCGGCAAAAAAAAAAGAAGAGATTTACAGTCCTTTTCAAATAAAAAATACAGCTATTTTGAAGATTAATTTTTGAATGTGTCTTTCCCCTCTTTGGCATTATATCACTCGATTATTTTATTCCTCATTTTCGGAATTATTTGGGGGGGGGGGGGGCGAAACGATATGTTCGCCCCCCCCAATATTTTCAGGATCGACGCCTCTGGCACACATGCAACACACACAAACACGGACAAACATTCATGTATTCTCATTCCCACATTATGAATACATCTTACAAATATGATATCCTACAATGCACAGACACACAGACAAACGCATTCATACGCGCACACATGCTACACGCACAAACATGGACAAACAGTCTTGTATTATCATCCCCAAATGTCCAATACGTCCTAGAAATATGAAATCATTGAAAATAGAATGAAGTCATGTCCTTTTATCGCACTTGATTTGATTTAATTGATTTTACAAATACAATATTATTATAGTGATACACGATAGATGTGCGGCAATTCATGCAAAACTATCAAACGGTAATTATATTCTTATTTATGAAAGGTATCATATGATTACTACAAGTTAAAGGCGTGTTCTACATGTGCGGCGGTTTATGCCAAACTGTTTAACATACCGGCGGAGTAACATATTCATGTATTAAAGAGATCTAGTAATAACTTTGTTGTCATGTGCAAAAGGTGATGAAAAGTTTTGTGATCTGATGTGAATACTTGTATGTTAAAGGGCATCAAGCGTGGGGATGCTACATAGCGGGTCGCCATTTTGAACTGGGTTAGTTTGCGCGCACCGCATGACACTGAGCTAACGTGCATTACGCACCGTGCGCAACGCGTATGCAAGATGGCGCCGCGCATCTCATTTGACGAATCTGAACTACCTTTAAATGGATGTTCTATGGCCGCGAAAATGCAAACGGGGATTATTTTGCCAACTCGTTGCACTGTACAAAATGAGTATGAGTGAACCACAAGCCATTATATGAAATTGTATGGATTTCGACATTGTTACTAGATCCCTTTGAGTGATGTAAAGGAGTGCATTTGCAAGGAAATGTCATGATTGCATTGCCTATTATGTGTGACAACATATGGAAATAAAAATGAAATTATAAGACTAAGGTACAACAACTTTTCGGACATTATAGCTTACATCATATTATTGCTTGTTGACATGAATTTAGAGATCGACGATTAAATACCGTTAGAATTGTTTTTGTGTTGTACAAAAATTTGGGAATATTAGTTGTATTCAGTAACACAATATTATGAATATAAATGTATCTAACATAGACAAAATTAATTTTAATAGTTAAAATATCATGAGCAAGGTGTGAGAAGATATCTCTCTGGTAGACCTATATATTATACAAGGTTTCAACAAATTTAACGGGGAAATGCGATGTTTAGGGAATTTCAAAATCTGTTTTCTTTCCTTTAACAATGTACACAAATAATTACGCATTTCAAACAAAAGACAAAATGAACATCTAATATATCGAATATGTGGTACATACATAGGCTAGGCTTGTCACAGTATATTCTGTATTTGTTTCCCTTTTTAATCAGTTTTCACACTTTTGGGATGTCACCTTCCCTTTATGCAATTATTATATAAATGTGATATGAGATGTATCATTATTAAATGTTACTTATACAACTAGTATGCGATAGAGTACCCCGAACATTCCTTTTATTTGTACATCCGTACAGTGCTTAGAGACGTATGCGATATGTGCGTTAAGAATGTTACATCATTTGAATTATCATTCTAAATGTGTACACATAACATACATACTTATAATGATTAGTATTATCATTATATCATTACACAACTTGCAGTACGAGTTAAAAGTTACTATCATTTTAATTATCATTATAAATCATTATTATTATTATTGATTTTAGTATTATTATATCATGACACATCTTGCAGTGGCACACCATGTATTAAAAAGTGATGTAGAGAGCATCATACAGCCCGTTTGAGTACTAGCCACTCCTTCCCTATACTCACATGATGGTTCTATTGGGATATTTACATTACCATGATACCAAGCTACTTATAAATGGGTTATAGAATGATATATGTAAACATATATTACATAATTATAATGATAATTAGAAGTGCATATTATCGTATCATGACACATCTTGCAGTGGCATACCATGTAAGAAAGTGATTATCATACAGCCCGTGTGAGTACAAGCCACTCCTTCCCCTACTTACATGGTTCTATTGGAATATTTACATTAGCATGATACCATGCTACTTTATATAAATAAGCAACATGTTGTAAAGAGTTTATAGAGCGCCATCTAAAAGTAAATTGTTTGTTTATGGTTATCAAACAAAACAACAAATGAAACAGTGAGAAACCAGAATATGTCTATCTAAGCCATGATAACTAATAACATCCTACCAAATCTGTGGCTCGGAATGTGATACTATAATGAATGACAGTGATTTAGGGTGGAAATCAACGACGTTTTGGCCTTTTATGAAACTTGTTATAATGTGCTCTTCAAAAATCGTTATTTTAAGTTCAGTTCAGTTCAGTTTATTTTGCCAAAGCAATAAAATACATACATGGTAAAAAGCAATATACAAAGTATCACACAATTACAATTACTTAACATAGGGAAGCAAAAAAAAAAAACAAAATAAATTGACAGAACATGAATAAAAAATGGTTAAAAAACACAAGGAAATTGCTTAGGCTGGTAGCAGCCAGAAAGGAGGTAGTCCTTATATGCGGCTGACCAAAATAGTCAAATATAAAAAGCCTTATGATTTAATTTAAGCTAAAATAGCAGGTAAAACAAACAAACGAATACATGTACAATATAATAATGAATTTAACAACCATTGAAATATTAAGATATTAAGCTTCAATATTGGTCCATCAAATATTTTTTGTATTTATATTTAAAAGTGTTGACAAACTTCAATTCACGTATTTCACGAGGTATAATACTCCATAAGAAAGGTCCATTATATATAACTGTACGTTTATATGAAGTCTTATGTACAAGAGGCAAGTGATAATTATCTGCATTTCTAGTACTGTAATGGTGTATATTACAATTTAGAATGAACAGCTTTAAAAGTGATTTGGGAAGGATTTGTAAATAGCACTGGAACATAAAAATTGCACATTGATAATTATTTTCCAATTATAAAATATACAAAGTAACATTATGTACATTAACTGAAATAGAAAGGGGAGGGATAGCGTTTATAGAAGGCGATTGGAAACTTAACTGCGTGTATATGTAAATACCCATAAATAAATGTTCTATACGTGCATTTAGAATGAAGTAATTATGACATAACAAAATAACAAACATGTTTCTTTTTCACATTGGCTGGGAATAATTTGTATATGTCTACTTTAAAACTTCGATATACAGAGAACAGGGAGGGAGTGATCCACTTTACCAAAATTCTTCAAATTTGGTACAAATCTGTACGATACTAATATTATGATGTGTATGAAATTTCATAGCTGTAAGTGCCATTATTCATCTGTAAACTAAGAAAAACTAACCTCCTGTTTTCTCCCCTCCGAGCAAAGGTTTCCTTTGCGAACGCTCGGTCGGCGAGCGAATTGTATTTGAAAGCACGCCATCTACTGAAATGCTAAGGCAATGAATGTAATTTGATCTCGCCTCGCGCGAGCTATTTCTGTCCGTCGATTCGGTTGGTATGATACAAAGGTCAGTGGTATGATATGGTGCGCCGTGTCAAAGACACTACAATTTGGCCGTGTTACCGTGTGTGTGTGTGTGTTTGTGTAGTAGTAGTGCACACGTCGTATAATGTGTGCATGACTGGGTACTGGTAACGGTAGGTAGCTAGCTCTGCGATGCAGTCCCAGCTTTATACCGCGACGAAATCCAGTTACTAGGTTGGCTAATTTGCATAAAGTAAACCAAATCTGCCGTACTATGCGAAAGAAAGTAAACAAATTTACAACCCAATATGTCGAAAATTATAGATATTTACTCCTCAAAAATGTAATGATAATCATAAGTATGGATTGATGATTTCATAGATGTATTCTAAATTAGAATTTGATCACGAAAAATGTGAAATTTTGCTAATAAACGACACAATAAAAAACGACAAAAATTCGCTACAGAATTTCCTCAAAATGCATACTTTTCAATAGAGACTCCGCCAAAACATGATAATGTTTCGAATCTGCATATATTCCTCTATCTACTTACGAAATTTCAAGAAACAATTCCCCCGCCCATGGATGTCAGAAAAAAATAGATGACCATGTCAAAACCAAACTGTCCGTCAAGTTGTCACGATCATATAAAATCATCATTGTCACTTATATACCATCACGATCATCACCATGATTATCAACATTATCATCAACATCATCATCACCACCGCATCGCCACGATCACGTCATCGTTGTCACGATCATAACATCATCATTGTTATAATATTGTTATCATCATCACCATGATTATCAACACCATCGACACCACATCATCATGATCATAACATGCATTGTCACGATCACGTCATTGTTGTAGCGATCATAACATCATCATCACCATCATTATCATCAACATCATCATCACCACCGCATCGCCACGATCACGTCATCGTTGTCACCGTGACAATGTCACGATCATATAAAATTATCATTGTCACTTATATACCATCACGATCATCACCATGATTATCAACATTATCATCACCATCAACATCATCGCCATGCATTGTCACGATCACGTCATTGTTGTAGCGATCATAACATCATCATCACCATCATTATCATCAACATCATCATTACCACCGCATCGCCACGATCACGTCATCGTTGTCACGATCATAACATCATCATTGTCATAATATCGTCATCATCATCACCATGATTATCAACACCATCGACACCACATCATCATGATCATTGTTACGAATATCACGATCGTCATGTCATCATCACCATCATTATCAACATTATCATCACCACCACCGCATTGCCACCGCATCGCCACGATCACGTTATTTGTGTCTCATATACATCATCATTGTCGCGAATATTATCATGATTGTCACGTCATCTTCATCATTATCATCAACATCATCATCACCACCGCATCGCCACGATCACGTCATCGTTGTCACGATCATATAAAATCATCATTGTCACTTATATACCATCACGATCATCACCATGATTATCAACATTATCATCACCATCAACATCATCGCCATGCATTGTCACGATCACGTCATTGTTGTAGCGATCATTATCATCAACATCATCATCACCACCGCATCGCCACGATCACGTCATCGTTGTCACGATCATAACATCATCATTGTCATCACCATGATTATCAACACCATCGACACCACATCATCATGATCATAACATCATTGTTACGAATATCATCACGATCGTCATGTCATCATCACCATCATTATCAACATTATCATCAACATCATCACCATCGACATCATCACCACCGCATTGCCACCGCATCGCCACGATCACGTTATTTGTGTCTCATATACATCATCATTGTCGCGAATATCATCATGATTGTCACGTCATCGTCATCATTATCATCACTATCAACATCTTCATCACCATCGACACCACATCGTCACGATCATAACATCATTGTCACAATGTTTCTACAATTACGTCGTTGTCACGATCATAATACATCATCATTGTCACGAATATCGCCATGATCATCACGTCATCGTCATCATTATCATCACTATCAACATCTTCATCACCATCGACATCATCGCCACCGCATCGTCACGATCATAACATCATCATTGTCACAAATATCATCATGATCATCACCATCACCAACATTATCATCAACATCATCATCACCATCGACATCATTGCATCGTCACGATCACGCCATTGTTGTAGCGATCATAACACCATTGTCACGAATTTCATCACCATCATTATCACCTCATCACCACAATCACGTCATTGTCACAATCATCTT
Source organism: Echinarachnius parma (assembly GCA_037951105.1). Lineage (NCBI taxonomy): Eukaryota > Metazoa > Echinodermata > Echinoidea > Clypeasteroida > Echinarachniidae > Echinarachnius > Echinarachnius parma. The sequence goes on along the minus strand of JBAMJV010005261.1, from coordinate 55,206 downwards.
CAGGATTGTCATCACAACCATCACTGATTCAGCAAAGTCATTGTAATGATCACTTCAAAATCACAATAAATCCTATTATCAGTACATGTACTTAGAAAAATGTTATTTTCACACAATCAACTTACTTTGTTCTTCATCAGAATGTCTGACCGCTAGATGGCGCGGTCAGACACTGGTAAATTGATTGTGTGAAAATAAAAATGTTCTAAGTAACAATTTCACAATCAGGTGAATCTTATCAATATTTCAAAAAAATTAATCAAAGGTTTGAACAAAATGTTGTAAATATAATATATGTTTGTTATTTTATAATAATCACATGCCAATCAAAATCAGAAAACAATCATGATATGACCATGTATAATACTATAACAAATCAATTGAAATTAAACAAAATTTCTCAATTCAATCCCCATTCTCTTAGAAAGCATGTGCCATGTTCAACAGCTATTATTTCACGTTATGAAAATATGTATCAGTCAATTTTCTTTTAAATTCCTTGAATCGTCTGCTCTGCTTTTTGCTACAATTACTACAAGAGGTACATGGTACATCTAACCCTAGGCACATCTACTTAGTAGGAGGTCCAGAGGTGATGGGATGTGACGATGAACAGCGCTGCATCCAACAAGGCCAAGGGCGCAATTCGTGGGAGTTCATCGACATTGTACATCGACATCGACGATGTAGCACGGTAGCAAGGACATTCTGCACCGGTATCCGAACTCGAATACTGTAAAAACAAGAAGATATCAATTGGCAACATACAAAAATTGGATTCATATCAATGAATCATTGCATGCAAATTATACAATAACAACATCAACACGATAAAGACAGGCGATTGTAGATAGTGACAGAGTCAGATGAGTTGTCAGATATGAAGGGAGAATATAGCCGAAATGGTTAAGCATAGATCGACATCCTTTCTGAGAATCTATGAAGTTTTTTCTCAACAATTAATGAATCATCACCAGACACTGCACCAGCGACCCATCATCATACATCATTATTCACTCGCAGCTCAGCCACGCCCACGGTCACACTCACAGTCACAGCACATAAATCGTTTCAATTCTTCCCATGTCGTGATCGTTATAGAGTACAGAAGCCATGACGTCATAAAAACACTTTTTTAGAATTTTAAAATTTGGACTTCATTTTCATAAAGAGCATAACAAATAATGTCCAAATACTGAAAATAAAAGGTATAGGTTACGTAGTGGCTGAGATATGCCCATCCGAATGAATTTTACTTCAATGGGCAATCAGTGTTATAGTGCACTGGTTCATAAATTTATGAACCAGTGCACTATAACACTGATTGCCTATTGACAAACAAAATCATTCGGATGGGCATATCTCAGACAATACAAAACCTATTCCTATGAGTTTCGGTATTTGGACATTATTTGTTATGCTCTTTCTGAAAATGAAGTCTAAATTTGAAAATTCAAAAAAAAAAATTTATGACATCATTTATGACATCACACTTCACCACTCTATACTTCCGCAAAACTGCTTTAGAGATGTATATTTTCCACACTTAACTACCAAAGATTCATCTAAAATGTGTGACAATAATTTTCTTCTCCCATTAACTATGTTTCATCACGTGATTAACTTTTGACCAATCATAGAGCAAGATTCTTAGTAGGGACAAAGAAGACAAAGTTGAAGGAGGAGAAGAAGAACAAAAAAATAATAGAGGTTCAAGGTAATCCTTATAAATACTTAGAGAACTATACAAATGTTGAAATAAAGAATCAAGCTTTTTTGTTGAGATTGAACTCAATGCATGGTTGATTGGTTGGTTTGGTAACAAATGGCTAACATGTAGACTATAATAGAAATTACAATTGCGAATCTTACCTTGCATCAGCAGGAGTGGAGATCTTATGAGGTTGGAACCCGCTGGTACTTGATCTGAAATAATAAATAAGAACCAGTTTACCAGTGAAATAGTTTCTTCTCATATTCTGGTGGACCGAACAAAATTTACTGGCCCCAAAATTGTATTTTATGAGTAAGCTTTTTACTATTCAAAATATCACTCGTTCCTAATCAAACATGTGATTACACATGAAGCACGACACAATAGAAACAAGATTTTTTCATTATGCAAATGTTGGGTTGAAAATCTGCTTGCCGATCAGGCCACCAAAAAATTACTTAAAATTTACTGGGCCCAAAGTTGTATTTTATCAGTAAGCTTTTTATTATTCAAAATATCACTCGTTCCTAATCAAACATGTGATTACAGATGAAGCACGACACAATAGAAACAATATTGTTTTCATTATGTAAATGTCGGTTGAAAATCTACTTGCCCTATCGGGCCACCAAAAAATTACTTTTACATGTTAGCCATTTGTTACCAAACCAACCAATCAACCATGCATTGAGTTCAATCTCAACAAAAAAGCTTGATTCTTTATTTTGAATCATCCAGAAAAAAATAAGTTAGTGTACTCTTTTCTGGATGATTCAAAATAAATAATCAAGCTTTTTTTGTTGAGATTGAACTCAATGCATGGTTGATTGGTTGGTCTGGTAACAAATGGCTAACATGTAGACTATAATAGAAATTACAATTGCGAATCTTACCTTGCATCAGCAGGAGTGGAGATCTTAGGAGGTTGGAATCCGCTGGTACTTGGTCTGAAATAATAAATAAGAACCAACAAATTATTAAATGACATTTGAATCTAATGCAGTCAGCCTCACGCACAACGCCCAAATATAGTTGTTATAATATAGTATAGTCAGGACTCCACACTCACATTTTTAGTCAGTGGCCCAGATTACCAGTGAAATAGTTTCTTCTCATATTCTGGTGGACCGAACAAAAATTTACTGGCCCCAAAATTATATTTTATGAGTAAGCTTTTTACTAAATTCAAAATATCACTCGTTCCTAATCAAACATGTGATTACAGATGAAGCACGACACAATAGAAACAAGATTGTTTTCATTATGTAAATGTCAGGTTGAAAATCTGCTTGCCCGATCGGGCCACCCAAAAATTACTTTTACATTTTGCTGGCCCCAGTAAAAAAAAAAAAGTTAGTATGGGGATTTGTGTACTCTTTTCTGGATGATTCAACATCTTCACTCTTCTAAAGATTAATACCTCAATACATAGAGACACTTAACAATTGCAAACAGTTGTAAATGTAGCAATTGATTCCAACTTTAAAGACAATAATTGCCCTTGGGGCTTGGGCCAATAAGATTTGTGCATTTGGGTGCATTCATTATAACTTTACGATTGATTGCTAGTTTTTAAATGCAACAGGCTTCCTTGTCCATGGTTTACAAATAATTATACCACATCATTTGTTTTTGGCATGATAATAAAACAAGGCTTTTGAGAATTTGAGGGACCTCATGAGAGATGTTTATTTTTCACTCATAAAACAAAACTGTATGAGATCATGTAATTGATTTAAACACATGGTTGGCAAGATGAAATTGAGTCAATGTCTTACAAACTATCATGGAGAAGCTTTGATTACATTAGTGGTATGAACTATATAAATTAATTTCAAATTTTACCTTGCATCAAAGCTTGATCCTGCTTGTGGGTGTTGTAGGCCAGAGCCGCCAGATGCACTAGTACTCGGTCTAGAATTAGGAAAGAAAGACATGGACATGCGCTTGATATGGAGTGAAACTTAGGTACCACAACAAGACTTAGTATAAGAAAAATGTTTGTACCCCTGGCCCTAGGGGTACGTCTTGTGAATGAAAAGAGTACCCTGGCTAGCTACAGGCATAGCTCCTCTTGAAGTCCTGCTAACATTGATTTTACCAGCAGCGAAGTACGAAAAGTTTGGGGCCGCGAATCATAAAAAGAATGATTATAAATGTTGACCAAAATATTACAACAGACCATCGAGGGATAAGTGAATAGTACAGTGAGTAGTACGAGCCAATTGATTTCAAACAAGAATGTGATGCAAACAAGAATTAAAAAACTCACTGACACTGGTACATCAGCAGTAGAGTGCCTAGCCCTAGGGCTAGACTAGTCTATAGTGGTAAACAAACCAAACAGACTACCATACTTACGAACTTAGTTCTAGTCACACAAGGGAGCAGAGCTATGCTGCCCTGTAAGGGAACAATGTGGGCCAGTACAGAAAAAGTTTGTCAAACTTTCACACAAAATTCTGAACTTAAATTCAGCAAAATCAATCATAACTGGCACTAAAATTGTTGATACAAGTATTATTTGAACTTACCAAAATGGTCCAAATTATTCTTCAAATGTCGAAGAGAAGTGAAAATCTGCAGTTTTGGAATATACATCATTCATAATCCTTGTCCTTGTCCTTGGCTTGGCTTGGCTTGGCTTGGCTTTACTTTTAGTTTTAGTTATTTTATTTTTAGTAAACAAATATTCAAACTCAAAGCCAAGGAAAGAAACATTACGTTACGATTTCAATTCACTAGAGTTCAATAGAATAATAATAGTTTATAAAGAAAATACAGGCATAAATAATCACTCACCCTGCGATGTTTATAGCTTCACATTCAGTAGACGCGACCTGGTCATGGGCTGTCTGCACGGCCGTCTGAGCATCCTCCACCAGAACCCTGGCAAGCTCACGAACCGTAACTCCCCGGGCCTTGGGCAAGTTCGCACCACCTTTCGTACACGTCCAAGTCAACGTTTATTCTCCTCACGTTCAGACGATAGTCGATACGTCTCGTCCCTCGTCAGCCTTGCTCTCTTTTTCGTACTAACAGCAGGTCTCCCACGGCCACGGCCACGCTTCCGTTCTTCTCCTCTCTCTCCTGATCCTCCTCCATTTCAAGGCTTCAATCGTAAATTTAGCGTCTTGTAATCCGTGATATCGTGAATGACTATTGTAACGTACGTAATGCATTGCGCTATGCATGCTAGCTATATATTGCGCGTAGGTTATTTATACTACTTCTATGGTACGTTACCGCACGTACGCGCGCGCGGTCGGTACATAAGATCCAGCTGCCAGATTAGCTACTCGCCCGGCCGCGCGCCCGGCCGGCTCCGGCTGCGCTGGCCTGTAGACTAGGCCTACCGGAGAACGTCGAACCCGGGCAATTTTTACTATGATTATCTCCGCACTAAAACTGTCGCATCGCATGAATACCAAATACACTATCCAACAGCGAACGTAACGGGCGCTAGACAGATTATTGTGAGATTGGTTAGTAAATCGACGTCCCTCATTTTATTAATCTATAGCTAAAAAAAAATATCATAAAATCCATAACTCCGCCAAAATACATTGTCAAGTCATAATCTTTTCAGAATAAATTCTAAAAATCATGATCTATAATATTTGAGGTTAATATGGCAACTTATATTTTTTGGCTTGCAAAAGTGGATCACTCCCTAGGTAAGGCTGAGCTTTAGTAATCAAAACCTGCACAATAACATTACAAAAATACAAACTAATACAACTCCACCATGCTCGAAAGGTATAGAAAAGTACAAACGAAATGCAAAAAGCCTGTTATCATAACAAAAAGAGCCATCTTATATGTGTATTGTTGGTCCTAAACTAAATATATTACTCTATTTCTATCAATCACCAATGTTAATGAGAACAGATACCATTCGACAAAACACTTCAATTCAATGACCATACAGGTATGTAGCACAAAGGATGAGCTACACAAGAGCGTCAGTTGTTAATTAAGTCCTCTTTCCCTTTTTTTCTCAGCTCCTCGATCCCAAGTGTAAATTTACTGATAAAGAAATTGGAAACAAACAGTAGTAAGAAGTAACTTTTCAGATTTCATAAGTATTCTGAAATATTTGGAGACATTGAGAATATATAAATTATGTAGGCTAAACGTTTAATGGTATACCTCCATTAAAGCCTGCATTATACATCGACAATTCAGTGTGGTTATTATACCTCGATGGTACAGCTTCTTATCACTAGCAAATGCAAGCATGTCACATGATAGCGATACCAAGTAACACCATTGAGAACCCAGAGCCAGCTTAAGTTCCTCAAACTGAAAGACTTTCTCGAACTTCAGACCGTCCATCTTGTATTCAGTGATGACCACTTTACCTGCTCCTTTGTTAACACGGGCTACGTATACTCTGTCTTGGCTATCTACTGCAGCATAGAGATGTTCCCCTTGATTGGCCGTCAAGGTGTCTCCTACCATCCCACTCCTGGCATAGGTTATCACCTTGCCGGGGTTGGTGCCATTACACGTGCTGGCAATGATGGCTCCCGACCTGGTTTCAAACGCCTGACGTGGTAGGTCCTTGGTTGTAATACTACACAGCTGGGTATGTATGCTGGGGTCGTAGATCATGATGCTATCTTTCCAATTAGCAATTATGATTTCATCGTTGTGGTTGGAAGAAATGCTAGGAAAAGATGAGACATTATTTGCAATGTTCCGTGTGTGCATGTGTGAGCCAGTATGGGAATAGATCCGTAGTGTGTTACTATCCCCCACTAACACAGTTTTGCCGGTGTGACTCTGATGGGCAAGATCATGGCAACCTGCAGCCAGCTGGAAATGCTGTGATGTATTTCCCTTTGTATCCACTTTGTCTGCACCACTAGCATTATGATAGTAACTAATGATAACATTGTCTTCCGATACTGCTGTCATTCCCCACAAATAGCCTCGTAGGTCTACGCTCCTACTAGGACCCCGTTTACAGTGAGCAAAAGGCCAGGCCAGGCCGCGGCCTGGCCCCGCACTGTAAACGCACCGGGGCCAATTGCGCGGCCAATTGCGAGGCCAAACTGGCCGCGCATTTGGACCAGCTCTGGAGGTAGTCTCGGCCTCGGCCTGGCCCGGCCTTTTCTCACTGTAAACGCACCGGGGCCAATTGCGCGGCCAATTGCGGGGCCAACTGTTACCCCGGAAGTGAAAGGATCATTACGTCATAGGATAATGACGCCGTACCATAACAATCGAACCCACGCTTTCATGGTATTTTCTTCGGTGTGTCAAGCCAAGTACGTCGAGATCTCCAAACTTTTCCCGTGTAAGTATAACAATTAAGTCGAGATACTACCGTTGTCGTTGTGTTTGAATTAAATTATAATCGAATCATCTTGTACCGCGCATAAACATAGGGAATTGGGGAAAAGATTCATTAGCCGCATTCAGACGATAAAAGCAAATCTCGTGGTTATCTTGTGGTTTGCAATTCTTAAGAATATCTTGTGGTTTGCGCTCGTTTGAACACGCAAAATTCGTGGTTATCTTGTGGTTTCCAAACCACGAGATTGCGCATACTGCAAAAAATGCGCAATCTCGTGGTTATCTTGTGGTTATCTTGTGGTTTGCAAACCACAAGATAACCACAAGATACTTGTAAGATTTTGCGCAGAATGAGCGCGCGATAAGCGCGCGATAAGCGCAGTCTACTTTTTTTACCGTCTGAACACAATCAGCTTCGAGGCTCGTGGTTTGGGTTGACCTCATGACCGAGATATGCTTCCGGTGTGAAAACAAGTCAAGTGAGCGCGCGTGACCTCAAATGAGAAAGGCGCGCATGCTACTTCCGGTTTTAATTCTTAAGAATTGCAACTCTCGAGAATTGGCATCGTTTGAACACACATTTTGAAGTTCTTAAGAATTGCAATTCTTAAGAATTGCAATTCTTAAGAACTTGGCTTTCATCGGAAATATCCCGCGCGCGCGCGCGACCGGATCTACACTGTGACCCCCGGCGCGCCCCCCAAAATAATCGTTTGTTTACATGCAGAGCGCCACTACGACAAAATATTGGAAGGTTACAATGTAGGCCGCGGCCTGGCCTCGCACTGTAAACGCACAAAATTGCGGGGCCAACTCGGCCGCCGCGGCCTGGCCCGGGCCTGGTCCGTTGAACACATTCCAATTTCCCCCAGATGAAGGAGAGATCCATCCGCAGGCTTGAATACCTTCTCTCGCGCAGTCTTCGATATGACTCCTGCAGACGTGTCATCTTTGACCTCCTTCAGGGTTTGTTCGAGTTCATCACAGAGCATGTAGTGCGCCGCCAAGCTGTCTGCCTCGAGACATCCCAGTCTATTGTTAGCGACCAGTGACCCGGAGCTGACAATGCTCTTGATTCTCTGACGGTCTTTCGCCTTCAAAGCATCAATGCCGTCATCAAAACCCTTTTTCAGCGACTGGAGATTTTCGATTAGCAACCGCTCGTTCTCCTTTAGCTGCATTGCTTTCTTCTCGTACGCGTCTCTGACTTCTGCTTCCAGCTTCTGAACTGCCGCATGAACCTCCTGACGACGCGCTTCTGTGTTCTGAATGTTCTTCTCAAGTTCTGTCTTCTTGTATTTGCCTTGTTCGAGGATACTGTCCACCTTGACCTGCAACTCTCTCTCGAAGTCGCGATGGTTCTTGATTTTGTGGTCACGATGCTCTACGATGACACACTTGAAGCAGATGTACACGCGGCACTCTTCACAGAAGAGATCCCTGTTCTCCTGTCTATGTTTTGGGCATCTCTCTGGGTGTTGGGGAATGTTGAATTGCCCGCCTTCAATTTCGGACATGGATAGCACCCGGTGACCTGCGAACAATAAGGTCATTTTTGTGTGACCATTATGACAGTTATTACACATGTAGGCATTACATTCGTTGCAGAATGAAACCGCGTCACTTTTCATATCACACATTGTGCATTTTATTACACTAAGCTCAAGAGATGCATAGAGTCCTCCGGTGTTGCTATGGTAATCATCCACGAGCCCATTGACGGTCACGTTGGTGGGAAGTCCCTCAGGCTCGATTTTCCTGGAGCTTCGTGTCACTCCTGCAGAGAGGACACACCATGTGGTCTCTGTCCAGATGGGACGCGTCGTACCTCTTGAGACACTTCCTGCAGAAGGTGTGTCCACATGACAGAAGAGTGGCGTCTTCAAAGACGTCCAGGCATAGCGAACAGAGCAGACTCTCCGGAGAGCACGGAGAGTCGTCTCCTCCCGTGGCCATTTTGACTTCAAACCCAATCAACACACACAAAACCACGTAGTTAGTATATTGTTAGTTGCAAACTATTACAAATTCCATTGTATCATTGAAAAGTATGATATTTTAAAGTTTCCAGTATACCGCTTTCATTGGGTAAGTCGTGCAGAGTTGTATAGTTGTATCTTAAATTAAGAAGCGTCTGGTATAATATTAATTAATATGGTTGTTAACAAACTCCGCAATAATGTATCATCGATAGAGTATAACTCGAAGAACCATATGGCAAAATAACAACACAATGTTATGTAGGCTCAAGCACACGAGTTATGATGCGATTTCAAAAGCGATGTAATGCATGTTTTCCCGTTACGAATGCACAGCACACTGAACATGCGTGTGTTTGATTGGCATCGATATATCCATGGTGACTGGTCATGACGCATAGATGGCTGAGCACCACGAACAGTATGATATTGTAGTAATTATTTCCCCAACGCGTGCAGAACCAATTTGTCCGTGATATAATTGAACTACTGAGTATTAAAACCGTTTATTGTACAACGAAATTTTCAGAATGTGGATGCCAAATACAATGGACTTTGAACTAGCTGAATACAGCGGTCTGTTACTCTGTTTTCCCCATAGTAGCTTTGTAGTTTGGTTTTTGAATAATATTATGTGGTTATTATGATTAGGAATCATACAAATATTGTGATTTTGATCATCAATGTTTGATGTTGGTTGATGCTGACACCACATACTGAAAATGGACGAGTTCATAACATTGCTGTCCCTCAGTTAAAACTTTTCGTTATAATGGAATTGCAAGATATTGTGGTGGTCCCCTCCTTAATTTGTGGTATATTGTTTCATTGTGATCTCGATGCCTCGATCCGAAACGTTAATACATAAAATGAGACAATTAGTTTGTATTCCAGTCTGTTTGATTTGGAGTGGACTAACCAGCAACATTTTGGCGACACCAATGTCGATCTATCAGGTTCATTATTACACTCTAAAATATAATACAAAATAGCTCTTCCTAAATGCAGTAATTAGGGTTTTACTTAAAAAAATGATAGTCGAGCAAAAGTGTGATCATGATCATAATTAAGCTCTAAACTCATTGTCAGCACGTAATTTGGATGCAAACAACAGTCTATATATTAGGCTCACAGCCCCCCCCCCCCCCCCCCCCCCCCCCCTTGAGAGAGGGGAGGGATGAGAGGGAGATGGTAAGCCAATGTATTGTTTCATGAATAGGTCTTAGCTATGTTGTCTGGCGCGGTGCACTTTGCAATAGGGTATAATTCACTCTGCGTTTCACATAGAGGAAATTATACAGCTTTATGGTCTAAACGCGGAGATTCCCTAGCTCCGCGCCAGACGAAGTATACACATCCCTTTCATGAAACAAGCACCAGGCCCCATATTCATGACACCCCGCTAGCTTAGTTCATTGCTAAGTACATTTTAATGCGCAGTTTATTGAGTAACAAACAATTTTTCTAGTCCTCAAGTAGGGTTACCTGGGTAAGCTTGAGGTACCCACTAAGTTATCTCTATAGTTAGCAATATATTGTGTTTAATACGCTGCCACATCATCCAAAATAGACTTAGCAAGGAACTTAGCTAGCGGGCTTTCATAAATATGGAGCCAGGCTGACAGAGAGACTCACCTAGACGTACGTGTCACCAATGCTCGCATAAAGCTCATTATGTAATTACCCCCTCTTAGTTTGTTGTTATAGTGGTGGTAGTTTTTAACTAGTATTCCACAATTAGCACATCGCATCGTCGTGGTCGTAGTCCGTATCGAGATCGGCCCAATAGTAATGGTCACCCTTGCCCTTGGACTTGTTTTAGCTAGATCGATGTCTCAGAGTCGCAGAGTTTGATGCATAGAAATATCGCATACAGCAGCGGCGCTAGTCTTACTAGGCTAGGCTTACCAGCACGCTTTCACGAGTTTTTGAGGAAAACTGACGCATTAGTGGTACGGGGAAAAAAACGCGCACCGCGTAGAGTCAAAGGCGATTCTAACACCCCTCTCTCATCAAATTGTCAAAATTGCAATACAAATAATGGGGGAAATACTTAGTTTCATAAAACGTTGCCATTTCCACAATTCCAATGACGTACAACACAGTGATAATCCTATACTGATATGTAAGTTACATTTTGAGACTGGAGTGATCCACTTTTGCAAGCCAAAAAATATAAGTTGCCATATTAACCTCAAATATTATAGATCATGATTTTTAGAATTTATTCTGAAAAGATTATGACTTGACAATGTATTTTGGCGGAGTTATGGATTTTATGATTTTTTTTTTTAGCTATAGATTAATAAAATGAGGGACGTCGATTTACTAACCAATCTCACAATAATCTGTCTAGCGCCCGTTACGTTCGCTGTTGGATAGTGTATTTGGTATTCATGCGATGCGACAGTTTTAGTGCGGAGATAATCATAGTAAAAATTGCCCGGGTTCGACGTTCTCCGGTAGGCCTAGTCTACAGGCCAGCGCAGCCGGAGCCGGCCGGGCGCGCGGCCGGGCGAGTAGCTAATCTGGCAGCTGGATCTTATGTACCGACCGCGCGCGCGTACGTGCGGTAACGTACCATAGAAGTAGTATAAATAACCTACGCGCAATATATAGCTAGCATGCATAGCGCAATGCATTACGTACGTTACAATAGTCATTCACGATATCACGGATTACAAGACGCTAAATTTACGATTGAAGCCTTGAAATGGAGGAGGATCAGGAGAGAGAGGAGAAGAACGGAAGCGTGGCCGTGGCCGTGGGAGACCTGCTGTTAGTACGAAAAAGAGAGCAAGGCTGACGAGGGACGAGACGTATCGACTATCGTCTGAACGTGAGGAGAATAAACGTTGACTTGGACGTGTACGAAAGGTGGTGCGAACTTGCCCAAGGCCCGGGGAGTTACGGTTCGTGAGCTTGCCAGGGTTCTGGTGGAGGATGCTCAGACGGCCGTGCAGACAGCCCATGACCAGGTCGCGTCTACTGAATGTGAAGCTATAAACATCGCAGGGTGAGTGATTATTTATGCCTGTATTTTCTTTATAAACTATTATTATTCTATTGAACTCTAGTGAATTGAAATCGTAACGTAATGTTTCTTTCCTTGGCTTTGAGTTTGAATATTTGTTTACTAAAAATAAAATAACTAAAACTAAAAGTAAAGCCAAGCCAAGCCAAGCCAAGCCAAGGACAAGGACAAGGATTATGAATGATGTATATTCCAAAACTGCAGATTTTCACTTCTCTTCGACATTTGAAGAATAATTTGGACCATTTTGGTAAGTTCAAATAATACTTGTATCAACAATTTTAGTGCCAGTTATGATTGATTTTGCTGAATTTAAGTTCAGAATTTTGTGTGAAAGTTTGACAAACTTTTTCTGTACTGGCCCACATTGTTCCCTTACAGGGCAGCATAGCTCTGCTCCCTTGTGTGACTAGAACTAAGTTCGTAAGTATGGTAGTCTGTTTGGTTTGTTTACCACTATAGACTAGTCTAGCCCTAGGGCTAGGCACTCTACTGCTGATGTACCAGTGTCAGTGAGTTTTTTAATTCTTGTTTGCATCACATTCTTGTTTGAAATCAATTGGCTCGTACTACTCACTGTACTATTCACTTATCCCTCGATGGTCTGTTGTAATATTTTGGTCAACATTTATAATCATTCTTTTTATGATTCGCGGCCCCAAACTTTTCGTACTTCGCTGCTGGTAAAATCAATGTTAGCAGGACTTCAAGAGGAGCTATGCCTGTAGCTAGCCAGGGTACTCTTTTCATTCACAAGACGTACCCCTAGGGCCAGGGGTACAAACATTTTTCTTATACTAAGTCTTGTTGTGGTACCTAAGTTTCACTCCATATCAAGCGCATGTCCATGTCTTTCTTTCCTAATTCTAGACCGAGTACTAGTGCATCTGGCGGCTCTGGCCTACAACACCCACAAGCAGGATCAAGCTTTGATGCAAGGTAAAATTTGAAATTAATTTATATAGTTCATACCACTAATGTAACCAAAGCTTCTCCATGATAGTTTGTAAGACATTGACTCAATTTCATCTTGCCAACCATGTGTTTAAATCAATTACATGATCTCATACAGTTTTGTTTTATGAGTGAAAAATAAACATCTCTCATGAGGTCCCTCAAATTCTCAAAAGCCTTGTTTTATTATCATGCCAAAAACAAATGATGTGGTATAATTATTTGTAAACCATGGACAAGGAAGCCTGTTGCATTTAAAAACTAGCAATCAATCGTAAAGTTATAATGAATGCACCCAAATGCACAAATCTTATTGGCCCAAGCCCCAAGGGCAATTATTGTCTTTAAAGTTGGAATCAATTGCTACATTTACAACTGTTTGCAATTGTTAAGTGTCTCTATGTATTGAGGTATTAATCTTTAGAAGAGTGAAGATGTTGAATCATCCAGAAAAGAGTACACAAATCCCCATACTAACTTTTTTTTTTTTACTGGGGCCAGCAAAATGTAAAAGTAATTTTTGGGTGGCCCGATCGGGCAAGCAGATTTTCAACCTGACATTTACATAATGAAAACAATCTTGTTTCTATTGTGTCGTGCTTCATCTGTAATCACATGTTTGATTAGGAACGAGTGATATTTTGAATTTAGTAAAAAGCTTACTCATAAAATATAATTTTGGGGCCAGTAAATTTTTGTTCGGTCCACCAGAATATGAGAAGAAACTATTTCACTGGTAATCTGGGCCACTGACTAAAAATGTGAGTGTGGAGTCCTGACTATACTATATTATAACAACTATATTTGGGCGTTGTGCGTGAGGCTGACTGCATTAGATTCAAATGTCATTTAATAATTTGTTGGTTCTTATTTATTATTTCAGACCAAGTACCAGCGGATTCCAACCTCCTAAGATCTCCACTCCTGCTGATGCAAGGTAAGATTCGCAATTGTAATTTCTATTATAGTCTACATGTTAGCCATTTGTTACCAGACCAACCAATCAACCATGCATTGAGTTCAATCTCAACAAAAAAAGCTTGATTATTTATTTTGAATCATCCAGAAAAGAGTACACTAACTTATTTTTTTCTGGATGATTCAAAATAAAGAATCAAGCTTTTTTGTTGAGATTGAACTCAATGCATGGTTGATTGGTTGGTTTGGTAACAAATGGCTAACATGTAAAAGTAATTTTTTGGTGGCCCGATCGGGCAAGTAGATTTTCAACCGACATTTACATAATGAAAACAATATTGTTTCTATTGTGTCGTGCTTCATCTGTAATCACATGTTTGATTAGGAACGAGTCATATTTTGAATAATAAAAAGCTTACTGATAAAATACAACTTTGGGCCCAGTAAATTTTAAGTAATTTTTTGGTGGCCTGATCGGCAAGCAGATTTTCAACCCAACATTTGCATAATGAAAAAATCTTGTTTCTATTGTGTCGTGCTTCATGTGTAATCACATGTTTGATTAGGAACGAGTGATATTTTGAATAGTAAAAAGCTTACTCATAAAATACAATTTTGGGGCCAGTAAATTTTGTTCGGTCCACCAGAATATGAGAAGAAACTATTTCACTGGTAAACTGGTTCTTATTTATTATTTCAGATCAAGTACCAGCGGGTTCCAACCTCATAAGATCTCCACTCCTGCTGATGCAAGGTAAGATTCGCAATTGTAATTTCTATTATAGTCTACATGTTAGCCATTTGTTACCAAACCAACCAATCAACCATGCATTGAGTTCAATCTCAACAAAAAAGCTTGATTCTTTATTTCAACATTTGTATAGTTCTCTAAGTATTTATAAGGATTACCTTGAACCTCTATTATTTTTTTGTTCTTCTTCTCCTCCTTCAACTTTGTCTTCTTTGTCCCTACTAAGAATCTTGCTCTATGATTGGTCAAAAGTTAATCACGTGATGAAACATAGGTAATGGGAGAAGAAAATTATTGTCACACATTTTAGATGAATCTTTGGTAGTTAAGTGTGGAAAATATACATCTCTAAAGCAGTTTTGCGGAAGTATAGAGTGGTGAAGTGTGATGTCATAAATGATGTCATAAATTTTTTTTTTTGAATTTTCAAATTTAGACTTCATTTTCAGAAAGAGCATAACAAATAATGTCCAAATACCGAAACTCATAGGAATAGGTTTTGTATTGTCTGAGATATGCCCATCCGAATGATTTTGTTTGTCAATAGGCAATCAGTGTTATAGTGCACTGGTTCATAAATTTATGAACCAGTGCACTATAACACTGATTGCCCATTGAAGTAAAATTCATTCGGATGGGCATATCTCAGCCACTACGTAACCTATACCTTTTATTTTCAGTATTTGGACATTATTTGTTATGCTCTTTATGAAAATGAAGTCCAAATTTTAAAATTCTAAAAAAGTGTTTTTATGACGTCATGGCTTCTGTACTCTATAACGATCACGACATGGGAAGAATTGAAACGATTTATGTGCTGTGACTGTGAGTGTGACCGTGGGCGTGGCTGAGCTGCGAGTGAATAATGATGTATGATGATGGGTCGCTGGTGCAGTGTCTGGTGATGATTCATTAATTGTTGAGAAAAAACTTCATAGATTCTCAGAAAGGATGTCGATCTATGCTTAACCATTTTGGCTATATTCTCCCTTCATATCTGACAACTCATCTGACTCTGTCACTATCTACAATCGCCTGTCTTTATCGTGTTGATGTTGTTATTGTATAATTTGCATGCAATGATTCATTGATATGAATCCAATTTTTGTATGTTGCCAATTGATATCTTCTTGTTTTTACAGTATTCGAGTTCGGATACCGGTGCAGAATGTCCTTGCTACCGTGCTACATCGTCGATGTCGATGTACAATGTCGATGAACTCCCACGAATTGCGCCCTTGGCCTTGTTGGATGCAGCGCTGTTCATCGTCACATCCCATCACCTCTGGACCTCCTACTAAGTAGATGTGCCTAGGGTTAGATGTACCATGTACCTCTTGTAGTAATTGTAGCAAAAAGCAGAGCAGACGATTCAAGGAATTTAAAAGAAAATTGACTGATACA
The DNA here is from genome assembly GCA_037951105.1 of Echinarachnius parma. Lineage (NCBI taxonomy): Eukaryota > Metazoa > Echinodermata > Echinoidea > Clypeasteroida > Echinarachniidae > Echinarachnius > Echinarachnius parma. The sequence goes on along the minus strand of JBAMJV010005261.1, from coordinate 39,148 downwards.
TATTTTCATAACGTGAAATAATAGCTGTTGAACATGGCACATGCTTTCTAAGAGAATGGGGATTGAATTGAGAAATTTTGTTTAATTTCAATTGATTTGTTATAGTATTATACATGGTCATATCATGATTGTTTTCTGATTTTGATTGGCATGTGATTATTATAAAATAACAAACATATATTATATTTACAACATTTTGTTCAAACCTTTGATTAATTTTTTTGAAATATTGATAAGATTCACCTGATTGTGAAATTGTTACTTAGAACATTTTTATTTTCACACAATCAATTTACCAGTGTCTGACCGCGCCATCTAGCGGTCAGACATTCTGATGAAGAACAAAGTAAGTTGATTGTGTGAAAATAACATTTTTCTAAGTACATGTACTGATAATAGGATTTATTGTGATTTTGAAGTGATCATTACAATGACTTTGCTGAATCAGTGATGGTTGTGATGACAATCCTGAAGATGATTGTGACAATGACGTGATTGTGGTGATGAGGTGATAATGATGGTGATGAAATTCGTGACAATGGTGTTATGATCGCTACAACAATGGCGTGATCGTGACGATGCAATGATGTCGATGGTGATGATGATGTTGATGATAATGTTGGTGATGGTGATGATCATGATGATATTTGTGACAATGATGATGTTATGATCGTGACGATGCGGTGGCGATGATGTCGATGGTGATGAAGATGTTGATAGTGATGATAATGATGACGATGACGTGATGATCATGGCGATATTCGTGACAATGATGATGTATTATGATCGTGACAACGACGTAATTGTAGAAACATTGTGACAATGATGTTATGATCGTGACGATGTGGTGTCGATGGTGATGAAGATGTTGATAGTGATGATAATGATGACGATGACGTGACAATCATGATGATATTCGCGACAATGATGATGTATATGAGACACAAATAACGTGATCGTGGCGATGCGGTGGCAATGCGGTGGTGATGATGTCGATGGTGATGATGTTGATGATAATGTTGATAATGATGGTGATGATGACATGACGATCGTGATGATATTCGTAACAATGATGTTATGATCATGATGATGTGGTGTCGATGGTGTTGATAATCATGGTGATGACAATGATGATGTTATGATCGTGACAACGATGACGTGATCGTGGCGATGCGGTGGTGATGATGATGTTGATGATAATGATCGCTACAACAATGACGTGATCGTGACAATGCATGGCGATGATGTTGATGGTGATGATAATGTTGATAATCATGGTGATGATCGTGATGGTATATAAGTGACAATGATGATTTTATATGATCGTGACAACGATGACGTGATCGTGGCGATGCGGTGGTGATGATGATGTTGATGATAATGATGAAGATGACGTGACAATCATGATAATATTCGCGACAATGATGATGTATATGAGACACAAATAACGTGATCGTGGCGATGCGGTGGCAATGCGGTGGTGGTGATGATAATGTTGATAATGATGGTGATGATGACATGACGATCGTGATATTCGTAACAATGATCATGATGATGTGGTGTCGCTGGTGTTGATAATCATGGTGATGATGATGACGATATTATGACAATGATGATGTTATGATCGTGACAACGATGACGTGATCGTGGCGATGCGGTGGTAATGATGATGTTGATGATAATGATGGTGATGATGATGTTATGATCGCTACAACAATGACGTGATCGTGACAATGCATGGCGATGATGTTGATGGTGATGATAATGTTGATAATCATGGTGATGATCGTGATGGTATATAAGTGACAATGATAATTTTATATGATCGTGACATTGTCACGGTGACAACGATGACGTGATCGTGGCGATGCGGTGGTGATGATGATGTTGATGATAATGATGGTGATGATGATGTTATGATCGCTACAACAATGACGTGATCGTGACAATGCATGTTATGATCATGATGATGTGGTGTCGATGGTGTTGATAATCATGGTGATGATGATAACAATGATAACAAATTGTTAATACAGTACTGTGTATTTCTTCCTTCAATATTTGTATTTTGTTTACCCGTGGGGATAGATACAAATTGTTTCCTAAAAACAATGTATTTGAAAAGCAAATTGCAAAAGTGTACATTCATGTTTTTAAAATTACAATAATTATAAGTGGCCCAGTTGCCCCCACCCCCCCCCCCCCCCCAAAACCCCTACGAACAAACAAAAAATTGCCACTTTTGTACATACTTTCTTCGACTTCCCCTACCACTGAAATACTGTAATGGCTAACCATTATCATATTGTTGTAATGTTTGCTTCCCATAGCCATTCATTTTCAAGAAGATGAACATTGCTTTGATTTCAATACATCGTTATTCATGATCTATATTATATTTCCGTGGTTTATGTATATGAGATTTGGGTGTAAACTGCATGTTTTGCTGATGGTGATTATGACCACGCAACAATACAAAATGCTTCATTTTCCCCCCTTATCCCTAAATTAAGGGAGGCTTTGACATAATCAATGCTCACTAACGCGCTCACATAACACATGCGCCACACACACAGACACAAACACACACACACACACTCACATAATATGCACGACTTCTACTACTAATATTACTACTTCCATTATACTACCACTACTCCTACACATGCCAATGTGTAGGCTTCAATTTGCACATTCACACAGAGGCAAATAATGTTAAGGCCCAGTCCCCTACTGACGATTTTCACGGCGAATCGCAACGATTTGACGTTCGTCGAGAAAATCGCTTAGGTCGTGTTGCATCGTATTACGTCGTATCGGTTCTTCCCCAAAACCATGGGCGTTGATACGTCATTGATACCCATTCAACTGGGGGATGATCTATTCGTTCATCCCCTCTAATGAATAGGTATTACGTAAGTCGCTACGCCCATGCCCAAAACCGTGGCTAAATCGAGTTGATTTGCTCTAGTAAATAGATGCGAGTCGTTGCGAGTCGCCGTGAAAATCGTTAGCCTCGGACTGGGCCTTTAATACATTTCTACACATGTACACATACACACAAACACACAAGTAAGTATATCCGTGGAATATGTCTGTATCAATGATTACTTACACGCACAAACGCACTGACACATAGAGAAGCACAAACATACACGCACGCACGCAAGCACGCACCCATGTTATACATACACCACGGAAAAACACAAACAGTCATGTTAATCTCATCCCTTAAAGGTAAAGTTGAGTATTGGTAATTTCCAAAGTGCCCCCCCCCCCCCCAAATTAATTGTAACGGATTTGGTTGATTTCAATTCCATATGAATGATCAGCGAAAAAAACATGGAAAATAATAATAATTCCCATTCAAATGCTCTAATTGTTGTGAAATTTGCTTTCAAAATATTTATAAAAGTGATTGACGTCCGGCCATCACTTTTTAGAGAACGCTAGCGCGAGGCGCAAGCGTTCTAGGTCCTCTTAATACGGGACTGTAAATTAATATTTGTAAGCACGCTAATTGTGATTAAAACTGTACATATGATACGGTACTTACCACCAATTCACTCTCCATTATGTGATCCAACTATCGGGTGGATTAAAATTATGATTTTTCCCTCCATTCCGCAAAAAAGCAGTGATATATGCGCCTCCTCGACTTCTCTCCATGTGTTAGCGCGACTCCGCGCTTGCGATACACATGAATATGCGCGGTAACTATTACCGCGCATTACAGTCCCGTATTAGGAGGACCTAGAACGCTAGCGCTTCTCTCTAGAGTTAATTTGACACTTGAGTTGTAACGGCTCTTTTTGAATGATAACAGGGGTTTTACTTTGTCGTTTGTAATTGTGTATACTTTTCGAGCATGGTGAAGTTATAACTATTAGTTTGTACCGTAATCGTGCAGGTTTTGGTTACTAAAGTTAAGTTTGACCAATACTCAACGTTACCTTTAATATAGGTTTTCCCGCTCAATTTTGCGATTGTGTCATTCGAATTGATAATAGGAGCAAACGAATTCGCGCGATTTGCGATCGCCGTGTCAAAACAGGATTCGAATTCGTCAATAGTCGTTCAAAATCACGATAGGAGCAAGTGAATTTGCACAAAGAGCATACCTTTTCATCAATGGTCATTCGAATTCGCGAAAGGGCAGCTGACAGTTGGCTGCACATTCGCGAATTCGAGTGCCCATAAATGAACTTCTGTGTCTATTCACGAAAGCTTATGCGTATGCATGAATTCGCTTGCACTTATTCGGAATTTGGAAGACCGATACCAACGATTACGCGGTAATGCGTGAATTTGAATGACCCTTAATGAATTCGATTGAAAAAAAGTGTAAAATTGAGCGGGAAAACCTATATTTGAATACGTCCTAAAAATATAACATCCTTGAAAAGAATTAAGTCATGTCCGTTTATCATAATTTGATAGATTGAATACATTTAATAGATGAAATCATATTACTGATACAAGTTAATGAAAGGCCTACAATACTACAATGTAACTTGTGTTCTATATGATATGCAACGTGCGGCGAACTTTACAACACTTATTAACAACAGACAGATACTTATATGTTTATTTAAAATACTGAGTAATGTAAAGGATTACATTTGCAAGAAACATTCATGATTGTATTGCCTTCCAAGTGTGAAAACATCTGAGAATGAAATTAAAATACACGAATACGTGACTAGAACTTTTCGGACATTGTGACTATATAACACCCCAGCATATTGCTTGTTAACGTGAATTTAGAGATTGAATTCAGTTTAAAGTGTTTTTGTCTTGTTTTTTGTCAAACATTTTTTCATTTTGGCTGTATTCGGTGAAATAATATTTTGAATATTAAAGGGATCTAGTAACTTTGTTGACATGTGCAAAAAGTGATGAATGGTTGATACAATGTATTTTGTTGTTATCCGATATGTCCACAAGGTATTGTGTGTATTGTGTGTTATGAGCAAAAGTGCAAAGTGATATTCACTAACTCACTGCACTCACTTTGTACACGGTTTCAAAACTCCACCTGAGTTTTTCTTATCTGAATACTTTGATCGTACATATCTTTGTAACGAAAGGGAAATTTGAAAAACCGAAACCGGTCCCATGATTTTATTGTTAATACGAATACAACAAGGTATGAGGGAACCGCTAGAATTAAAATTTTATTTTGAGGATTTGGACAATGTTACTAAGTCCCTTTAATGTAGCTAACTTAAAAATAGATCAAAACAGTAATATAACTCATATGGACTAGGTATGAGAAAATATGTTCTCTATTAGACTTACAAACTTTCATAAACTAAAACTGGAATATGCGACCTTTCATGGGAATTTCAAAATCTGTTAACTATCCTTTCAAAATGTGCACAAATGTCAATGACATAACGCATTTGAATAAAAGAGTATATATTTGAATAAAGAGTTATAGAGCGCCATATAAAAGTAAATTGCTTGTTTATGGTTATCAAACAAAACAACAAATGACACAGTGAGAAACCAGAATCATTCTAGTTAAGCCATGATAACTAAAACATTCTACCAATCTGTGGCTCGGAATGTGATCCTTATAATAAATGATAGTAATATATGGCGGAAATCAAAGACGTTTTGGCCCTTTATGAAACATGTTATCATAGGCTCTTCATATACCGGTATCGTTGTTCTCCATTAATAAATATACAATGTAAACATTTAACATTATGAACATTAAATTAAATTAAACACGAAGGATAGTGTTTATAAAAGGCAATCGGAAACTTAACTGCGTATGTACGTATCCAGTAAAAAATAATATATGTTTAACCTGCATTACGTTTGAGTTATTATGACATCAACAATTAATAGCAAACACATTTTGTTCTCCTTCAAATTAGCCCACAATATGAATACTGTAGAACTTCGATACGGACATAATAAAGAGCTTTCTTCCAAAAGGCGCTATATCCACTTTTTCAAATTTTGAGGAAAACAGGTTTCTTTGCGCAACTTTGTACATGTGCTTATGGGAATATGAACATTAAACTTTCTATATTTTGATTTTGAGTGAGTAATTTGTCGTAAAATGTGGATTCCTAGATAGCTACGTAGCTTATAAATGTAGACATATCGTTAACTCAATTTGTATGGAAAGTGGATTTAGCGCCTTTTGGAACTGAGCTCTCAGAGAACAAGGAGTTAGGCCAATTTAATTTAAAACAACTTTGTCTATCTTTGTAGTTGATGGTCCTAAACTAAATATATTACTCAATTTCTATCAATCTTCAATGTAAATGAGAATAGATACCATTCGACAAAACACGTAAATTCAATTACTATACACGTATGTAGCACAAAGGATGAGCCACACAAAAAATGGCGAAATATTTTGAGGCATTGAGAATATACTAGTTATGTGGGCTACACGTTTATAGTATATATATATATATATTATTTGGGCCTAAAGCCTGGATTATACAGTATATCGACAATTCATTATATCTCGATGAAGTACAACTTCTTACCACAAGCAAATACAAGCATGTCACATGATAGAGACACCAAGTAACACCATTGCAATGAACTACCCACAGTCAGCTTTAATTCCCCAAACTGAAAGACTTTCTTGAACTTCAGACCATCCATCTTGTATTCTGTGATGACCTTTTTACCTGCTCCTTGATTCACGCTGGCTACGTATACTCTGTCTTGGCTATCTACTGCAGCATACAGATATTCCCCTGGATCGGCCGTCAGGGTGTCTCCCACCTTCCCACTCCTGTCATAGACCGTCACCTTGCTGGGGGTTTGATTACACGTGCTGGCAATGATGGCTCCTGACCTGGTTTCAAACGCCTGGTATGGTGCGTCCTTGGTCGTAATATTACACAGCTGGGTACTTATGCTAGGGTCGTAGATCATGATGATGCGGAATTCCCTATTAGCAATTATTATTTCATCGTTGTGGTTGGAAGAAATGCTATAATAAGATGAGCCATTATTTGCAATGTTCCGTGTGTGCATGTGTGAGCCAGTATGGGAATAGATCCGTAGTGTGTTACTATCCCCCACTACCACAGTGTTGCCGGTGTGACTCTGATGGGCAAGGTCATGGAAACCTGCATCCACCTGGAAGTGATGTGACGTGTTTCCCTTTGTATCCACTTTGTCTGCACCACTAGCATTATGATAGTAACTAATGATAACATTGTCTTCCGATACTGCTGACATTCCCCACAAATAGCCTCGTAGTTGTACGCTCCTACTTACTCGCATCGTTGAACACCTTCCTATTACCCCCAGATGAAGTAGAGATCCATCAGCAGGCTTGAATACCTTCTCTCGTGCAGTCTTCGATATAACTCCTGCAGACGTGTCATCCTTGACCTCCTTCAGGGTTTGTTCGAGTTCATCACAGAGCATGCAATGCGCCGCTAAGCTGTCGGCCTCGAGACATCCAAGTCTATTGTTAGCGACCAGTGACACCGTGCTGACAATGCTCTTGATTCTCTGACGATCTTTCGACTTCAAGCCATCAAGGTCGTCATCGAAACCTTTCTTCAGCGACCAAAGTTTCTCTAGTAGCACCCGCTCGTTGTCTTTCAGCTGCCTTGCTTTCTTCTCGTACGCGTCTCTGACTTCTGTTTCCAGCTTCTGAACTGCCGTGTGAACCTCCTGACGATGCGCTTCTGTTTTCTGAATGTTCTTCTCAAGTTCCGTCTTCTTGTCTTTGCATCGTTCTAGTAGACTTTCCACCTTCACCTGCAACTCCCTCTCGAAGTCGCGATGGTTCTTTATTTTGTGATCACGATGCGCTACGATGACACACTTGAAACAGATGTACACGCGGCACTCTTCACAGAAGAGATCCCTGTGTTCTTGTCTATGTATTGGACATCTCTCTGGGTGCTGGGGAATATCGATTTTTCCACTGCAGACTTCGGACATGGATACAACTTGGTGATCCGCAAAGAATAAGACCATTTCTTGGTGACCAGCAAGACAGACATCACACATATATGCATTGCATTCTTTGCAGAATGAAACCGCGTCTCTCTCCTTTGCGCACACTGTGCATTTTATTACGTTAAGCGCAAGAGATGCAAATAGTCCACCGGTGTTGCTATGGTAATCATCAACGAGTCCATTGACCGTCACGTTCGTGGGAAGTCCCTCTATCCGATTCTCCTGGAGCTTCGTGTCACTCCGGCAGAGAGGACACACCATGTGGTCTCTGTCCAGATGGGATGCGTCGTACCTCTTGAGACATTTCCTACAGAAGGTGTGTCCACAGGACAGAAGAGTGGCGTCTTCAAAGACGTCCAGACATAGCGGACAGTTCAGACCCTCTGGAGAGCTCGGAGCGTCGTCTCCTCCTGTGGCCATTTTGGCTTTAAACTCAATCAACAAACACTAAGTCGAACAGTTATTAATTCAGTGACTGTGTTCTCTTCAAACTGTCATATAATATGATCTGTAAGAAAGTTTCTAATCCGCTTGCCACCGTGCACAGTTTTGTTTTTTATCCGATATGAAACAACTTCTGGTAGTTTGTCAAATATTCCTCAACAATGACAGACATAAGGAGTGAAATATTTGGCACAACATATCTTAAACCACCAAGTCAGAGATAATACATGTTTAAGTATATACATTATATTGTGATGTTATACTGCGATAGATCCATACAGTGATTACACAGAGCATGCTGAAAAGCGGAACTCAACTGCGTTCATATTCCGTGTGATTGTTCGTAAAGCAAACATGGCTGAACGGTGTTATTATGAACTTTGAGCTTTTGTAACAGGCCTGTCTATATTAATTGTTCGGAATTCGTGATTTCGCTGTCAGTTGGCACCTCGAATGATAGCGCTGGGTTTTCCCCAGTGCGCAGTAGCCGGTAGTCGTCGTATGTATACAAACAATATGAATCGTGAACATGAACTATTGGTGTATTTGTACAACCGAAATCAATCATAGGTCTAGCTGCCCGAAAACGATATATTTTGCCCGAATAAGACATGAATTTATCCCAAATTTAATTTGTTTACTTGGGGTCTACTTCGTCCGAATAACATGTATTGCAATTTTCAAAACTATCTGGACTGTACAGTATAACCTAGTCCCAAGCCACTTTCCAGCTTTGGTAAATACAAGTCAACATTCTGTCAAGCAAACCTTAAAGGGGTAGTTTAGTTTTGGTAGAGAGGCCGCTGCACATCACAATTTTTTTGTGAGGTAATGAAAAACTGAGTGTCGAATTTGAGAGAACATGCAATTTTAATGGCAGAATAAACTTTATTTTGTCAAAATCGACCCAGAAACGGCTGAAATATCAATAAATATATCTGATCTTATAATTATTTGGGGCCCAAATAATTAGATGATTTTTTCAAAAAAATTTAAAAATGCTTGCACTTTTTAAAACATTTTCAAAAGCGTTTTTTAAATAGTTGTTGATGCTCTCTCTATTAAATCATTATTTCAATAAAACATCACATGCATAATTTTGTATGAAAAATGGTTGAAACCAATGCCTTTTTAGAAAGCGCCCTCTTGTGTTTTAATGGCTCTTTTTGAATGATAACAGGCTTTTTACTTAGTTGTTTGTAATTTTGTATACCTTTCGAGCATGGTAGAGTTATAACTATTAGTTTATAATGTTACTGTCCAGGTTTGGTTACTAAAGTTCAGCCTTACCAAAACTGTACTACCCCTTTAACAAACAAGCTATACAATCTCATCCTGAACACGAAATGGACTTGATATGCCTTGATATGAAACAAAATTATCTATCTACTTTTTGAAAAAAATGTGAGTACAATTTAGCATGGAATTGGATGCGAATTATGCAACACAGCTACAGCCACCAAAAACATTTCAGCTTTCTTCTACTTTAATATGAATAGATTCCATGCCATATTTTTAAGGGGATCTAGTAACTTGCTAACATGTGCAACAACTGGCAAATGGTTGATACAGTGTGTATTTATGTGGTCTGATATGTCCTCTGAGTAATGTGTGAAAGTTTCATATGATGGTAAATGGATGCCATTATGGCCCAGTAATGAGCGATCATGCAAAATGACATCCGCTAAAAAAAACTCATTGCACTGACTTTGTACACATTTATAATAATCCAGTATATAGTAATACATCCGAAAACATATAATTATTGTATTATTCCAACTGCTCTAAAGAATATATCATGTTGTGAAAAGCAATGTTGGAGATGGGGGGGGGGGGGGGGGGGGGGGGTGGAGGAGGGAGAAAAGCAGAGGAAAGGTGGAGGTAAGCCGACAGAGAGACTTATTATGTTTGTGAAACTTGTATAGGTATATGGCAGGCTGTCGGGGTGTTTTGTGAATATTGAAAATGTGTCAACTTTAACTTGCAGCCCTTCTTTAGTATTGTATTCTCATTCCTGTCTCATGTTTGGTTATATTCTGTATATTTTGCCATGTTTTGTAAATTTTATTTTATTTCAATGTGTCAGCCAGTGGAGGCCAAATGTCTATGTTTTTTTTTTATATTGACAATAAATTATATATGTATCTATCTAACTAGATTTGTCATCAATGCTCCTAGAAAGCTTATGTGTAACTACCCCCTCTTGGTCAGTGATTTACATCGGTTGTGGGAAGTAGTATCCCATGCACAACCTAGACCGATAGATCAGTGTTTTTCCTCTTTTGTTGTATTCACTTACCACTTCAGAGGAGGGGACAGTATGACGTAATAAAATATTAAAGGACCCCTCCAGATCGAGATGGAATTTTCTGTCTACCCAAAACCATAAAGTTGTATTCCTACACACATCTCTATAATGTCAACAGCAGACAACATCTTTTTGTAATATATATTATATATTTGTATATATGTATACAAGGGGAAGGGACATATAATGGACGCTTCTGGCACTCCTCCTCCATCAACCTGGTCTGGAGAAAACTAGCCTGGTGCGCCTCTTTGGTTGCTCCCTTGGTATGCTCCCCGGGGATTTGAGAATGTGTACAAGATAATCGAGCGGATCTGAACTGTACCAAAATATAACCAGGGATAACAATAATGAAAGCAATTAGAAGCTGTTCTGTATTGGTATAGGCGCCAACAATGTGTTGCCGTGAGAGTGGTATATCCGCCAACCACTTAGGCTCAGTTGCTTTGCTCCTTCGAAGCCCCTCAAGCTTGTGATAATTCGCCACTGATTAATTCGGCCAACTTTCTGTACAACATTCACAGAGGTGGTGTTGGTGGAGAGGGGGGGGGGGGGGGGGGGGGGGGGGGGGGGGGGGGGGGGGCAGCTAATACCCGTTCAAATTGTTGATGTTTATATCTTCATTTCTACAATTTTTGTATTTTGTATTTTGTGTTCTTGAGGATAGATGTTGTTATCAAATTTATCTAAACAACATTTAATTGAAAGAAAATCCTAGTGGTCGACTTTGATCCTATTAAGAAAAACAAATAAGGTATTCCCCCATATGTCCCCCTGCTGTCCACAAAAAAAATCATTACCACACATGTAATATAAATTGTTGTTGCATGAATTCATTGTACCCGCCCCCCCCCCCTCCCCCCCCCCCCCCCCCATAAAAAAAAAAAAAAAAAAAAAAAAAAAAAAAAAACTCAAAACAAAACAAACAAAAAAACAAGAAAAAAAAAAGTCCCCTAATTAAAAAAAGAATGAATTAATAAAAAACAAAAAGCTGTGGTAGTCGGGAATCAGAATATCTAATCAAATACATGTTTATACATGCACCACCATGTTTCAATTCATTATTTCGTCAAAGTTTTATGATGGATTCTGAAAATCAAGAGCATCAAGTTTCAAACACAAAAAGTTACCAATTTGGCCTACTTTTAAAGGGAACTAACCACGCCAAGATAAAATTGTTAATATAGGTTTTCCCATCATTTTCAAACAATCGTCATTCATTTCGATAATTGTTAAATTCAATTTCGTTTCGGAAATGTGTGGCTTTCAGTTTGTCATTTCGTCTTTCAGCACCCAATTTCGTTTGTTCCCAATCAAATTCGTGTTTTGTCATATACATTTTAGTCAAAGGTAATTCGAATTCGTCTAATCGCAGACTGTGTGGCAGAAAGTGATGATCAATTTCGTCATTTTGCGATCGATTTCGTTCTTTCTCGTTCAAATTCGTCTCACATTAGCAAGCTGTGATTGCTATTGGAATTTTGGCATGAAATATCTTGTTAATCATCACACTATGGCTGATTGTTGTGAGATATACATGACGGGTTGGTTGTAATTAATGTCTATCATATAATTTATCAACATTTCAGTCATGATAACTCCCAGGCGCTTATCAATCAATCAATCAATCAATCAATCAACAATCAATCAATCAATCAATCAATCAATCAATCAATCAATCAATCAATCAACCAATAAATCAATCAATCCATCAATCAACCAATAAATCAATTAATCAATCAATCCGTCAATCAGTTTCAAGTTTGTATTGCAAGTGAAATGTACGTAAAATATTGCATTTTCGCAATGCATCATACTACGGGACGAATTTGAATGGGAAATTCTTGAAATCGATTGAACAATGATGAATTCGAACATAACATTGCCCACTTAATCGCCATGTGGGACGAATTTCATTGCACAATTACGAAATAGAATGACCAAATTTTAAAGTTGATTGGTCATTGACCAATTTGAAACGACGAATGACTAAATTGTATATAACAATTGCACGTTCAGGATTCTCGGGACGAAATTGAAGTTAACAATTATCGAAATTGAATGGACGATTGTTTGAAAATGGATGGGAAAAACCTATAAATGAAATATAAGAGTTTCAGTAGTCCATTCATATATATTAAAGGGGTAGTTCAGTTTTGGTAGAGAGGGCGCTGCACATCACAATTTGTTTGTGAGGTAATGAAAAACTGAGTGTCGAATTTGAGAGAACATGCAATTTTAATGGCAAACAAACTTTTATTTTGTCAAAATCGACCCAGAAACGCTGAAATATCAATAAATATATCTGATCTTATAACTATTTGGGGCCCAAATAATTAGTTGATTTTCTTTTTAAATTAAAAAAATGCTTGCACTTTTTTCAAAAATTTTCAAAAGCGTTTTTAAATAGTTGTTGATGATCTCTCTATTTAATAATATTTCAATAAAACATTCACATGCATAATTTTGTATGAAAAATGGTTAGAAACCAATGCCTTTTCAGAAAGCTCCGTCTTGTGTTTTAATGGCTCTTTTTAAATGATAACGGGATCTTTTTACTTAGTCGTTTGTAATTTTGTATATGTTTTCGAGCATGGTGGAGTTATAACTATTAGTTTATAATGTTACTGTCCAGGTTTGGTTAGTAAAGTTCCAGCCTTACCAAAACTGTACTGCCCCTTTAAACAATTCACATTATCATCATTATTATTATCATGATATTATTGTTATGATTATTATTACTACTACTACTACATGTGTCAATATGGCTTCAACATGCGTATACACGAGGGGCAAATAATGTCATGAAGGTGTTTGCAAATTTACACATTCACACAAACACAAACAGTTAAAAATATTAGTTTGAGTATTTGCGTACTCATGTCTATTAACGCACACAAACGCACATAAACACAGGGAAAGTCATATAGACTCTCATAAACATAACGCACATACACAACACAACCACGCACATATACAACACTGACACATACACACAGACATGTTAATTTAATCACAAAGGTTAAATACGTCCTGAAATATGTAATATCCATTGAAAACGCACAGACACACAGACCAACCCCCACATACGCGCACATACAACACGGACAAATACAAGCCAGACATGTATTCTTATTCCCAAATGTTGAATACGTTTTAAAAATATGAAATCCTTGAATAGAATGAAATCATGTCCGTTTATCACACTTGATTTGATTTAATTGATTTTACAAATACAATATTATTAGTGATACAAGGTATATGTGCGGCAATTTATGCCAAATTATCAAACGATAATTATATTCATATTTATGAAAGGTCTATATGATTATTAACAAGGTTGAAGGCATGCTGTACGTGTTATACAATGGCGGCTGCTTCATGTCAAACTGTTTTCCCACCGGCGGAGTAATATATTCCTGTATCAAAGAGATCTAGTACTTTGTTGTCATACGCAGGTTGGTATAATGCATAGTTTTGTGTCTGATAATGTCCTCTGAGTATTGTATACAAATGTCATGTTAATGGATGTTATTTGGCCGAGATATGATGCGAAAATGGAAACGGGGGTTTGCCATTCATTGCTCTGTACACAGTATGACTATCAGTACATAGTACAACATCTGAACACTTCAATCGTAAATATCTTTCAACGAAAGGGAAATTTGAAGACCAGAACATGTTCTATGCTTCTATTGTAATACAAAATAACATGTATGAGATAACCACGGGACATCAGATGAAGTTTATGGATTTCGACAATGTAAAGAGGCATTTGCAAGAAAATTTCATGATTGCATTGCCTTCCAAGTGAAAACATCTGAAAACATAAAATGACCAGGGACTACAACTTTTCGGACAATTCTAGATTATAATCATATTGCTTGTTGACGTGAATTTAGGAGATCGACGATTAAATAGAGTTAGAGTTGGTTTTGTTATGTACAAACATTTGGGAATATTAGCTATATTCAGTAACACTATAGTATGAATAATAAATGTATCTAACATAAAACATTGCATTTAAATGTTAAATAACATGAGCAAGGGTGAGAGATATGCTCTCTAGTAGACGCATACAAACTTTCAAAAAATATAACGGGAATATGCTACGTTATGGAATTTCAAAATCTGTTTTCTTTCCTTTCAAACTGTACACAAAATCATTACGCATTTAAGACAAAGGACAAAGGAACATCTAATATATCGATATGTGGTTTATATGCAAGGCTAGTCACAATACATGCTGTATTCGCTTCCTTAAAAAATTAATGTCACACTTTTGGGAAGGCACCTTCCAGATGCATGTGTTATATTATTATGATATAGTCTGTTATTGTTCTAACAAAAGTTACTTATATGCGGATAGGAGTATGCAGAACTTTCATTCATTTGTACTTTTTGACAGGCGCATTTAGACATATGCGGCATGTGCGTTACTTAAACATAATGTAAGCATTACAATACTTATATGATTATTAGCAGTATTATTATTATATCATGACACATCTTGCAGTGGCACACACTGTACTAAAAAGTGATGTAGTGAGCATCATACAGCCCTTTTGAGTACCAGCCATGGCACTCCTTCCACTAATCACATGGTTCTATGGAATATTGACATTACATATACCAAGCTACTTATAAATGGTTATAGAATGAAATGTAAACATATATTATTTAATATAATGATAATTGAAGTGCATATTATCGTATCATGACACATCTTGCAGTGGCATACTATGTAAGAAAGTGATTATCCATACAGCCCGTGTGAGTACCAGCCCATCCTTCCACTACTCACCATGGTTCTATTGGAATATTTACATTAAGATCCATGCTACTATATAAATAAGCAACATGATGTTAAAAGTTATAGAGTGCCATATAAAAGTAAATTGCTGTTTATGGTTATCAAAACAAAACAACAAATGACCCAGTGAGAAGCCAGAATCATTCTAATTAAGCCATGCTAACTAAACATCTACCAATCTGTGGCTCGGATGTGATCTAATGAATTATATGGGCTGGAAATCAAAGACGTTTTGGCCCTTTATAGAACATGTTATCATATAGGCTCTTCAATATCGTTGTTCTCATTTATAAAATATACAATGAAAACATTTAACATTATGAAATTAAATTAATTAACGCGGAGGGAAAGGGTTGTAAAAGGCAATCGGAACTTACTGGTCGTATGTAAGTATCCAGTAAATATATTATATATCTGTTTAACCTGCATTACGTTTGAGTATTATGACATCAACAATTAATAGCAAACACGGTTTTTTCTCTTGCAAATTAGGCCCGACAATATGTATACTGTAGAACTTCGATACGGACTATACAGAGAACAAGGAGTTAAGCCAATTCTTAACTTTAAAACAACTTTTCCTATCTTTGTGTGATGGTCCTAAACAAATTTATATTACTCCATTTCTATCAATCATCATGTAAATGAGATAGATACCATTCGACAAACACGTAAATTCAATTACTATAACACGTATGTAGCACAAAGGATGAGCCGCACAAAATGGCGAAATATTTTGAGGCATTGGCGAATATACTAATTATTCGGCTAAACGTTTATAGTATATTATCTCCATTGGGCATAAAGCCTGCATTATATTTCCGCTATTCATTGTGGCTAGTATACCTCGATGAAGTACAGCTTAGTACAACTAGCAAATGCAAGCATACCAAATGATAGAGATACATGTAACACCATGTGTTCCACCCAGAGCCAGCATCAGTTCATCAAACTGAAGACTTTCTCGAACTCAGACCGTCCATCTTGTATTCTGTGATGACCACTTTACCTGCTCCTCTGTTCACACGGCCTACGTATACTCTGTCTTGGCTATCTACTGCAGCATAGAGATTTCCCTTGATCGGCCGTCAGGGTGTCTCCTACACTCACCCCACCCCTGTCATAGCAGTCCACCTTGTTGGGGTTGAAGTCACACACGTGCTGGCAATGATGGCTCCTGACCCGGTTTCAAACGCCTGCCATGATGCATCCCTGGTCGCAATACTACACCAGCTGGGTACTTATGCTAGGGTCGTATATCATGATGCGGTCATTCTTATTAACAATACGATTTCATCGTTGTGGTTGGAAGAAAATACTCAGACAACATTACTATAATTTGCAATGTCGTGTGTGCGTAAGTGAGCCACTATGGGGAATAGATCCGTAGTGTAGTACTACCCCTTACTACCACAGTATTTGCCAGGTGTGACTCTGATGAGCAACGTCATGAACCTGCATCTAGCTGGAATTGCTGTGACGTGTTTCCCTTTGCATCAACTTTGTCTACACCACTAGCATTCACATAACTAATGATAACATTGTCTTCCGATACTGCTGTCATCCCCCACATGGGGCGTCGTAGGTCTACGCTCCTACTTACTCGCATCGTTGTGCCGGACCTTCCTATTTCCCCCAGATGAAGGAGAGATCCATCCGCAGGCTTGAATACCTTCTCTCGCGCAGTCTTTGATATGACTCCTGCAGACGTGTCATCTTTGACCACCTCCAAGGTTTGTTCGAGTTCATCGCAGAGCATGTAATGCGCCGCCAAGCTGTCCGCCTCAAGACATCCCAGTCTATCGTTAGCGACCAGTGACCCGGAGCTGACAATGCTCTTGATTCTTTGACGGTCTTTCGCCTTCAAGATATCAAGGTCTTCATCAAAACCTTTCTACAGCGATTGGAGATTTTCGAATAGCAACCGCTCGTTGTCTTTCAGCTGCCTTGCTCTCTTCTCATACGCGTCTCTGACTTCTGCTTCCAGCTTCTGAACTGCCGCATGAACCTCCTGACGACGCGCTTCTGTGTTCTGAATGTTCTTCTCAAGTTCCGTCTTCTTGTCTTTGCATCGTTCAAGTAGACTGTCCACCTTGACCTGCAGCTCCCTCTCGAAGTCGCGATGGTTCTTGATTTTGTGGTCACGATGCGCTACGATGACACACTTAAAGCAGATGTACACGCGGCACTCTTCACAGAAGAGATCTCTGTTTTCTTGTCTATGTACAGGGCATCTCTCAGGGTGTTGGGTAATGTTAAATTGTCCACTGTCTATTTCAGAAATGGAGAGAACCTTGTGATCTGCAAAGAATAAGACCAATTGTTGATGACCACTTTGACATGTATTACACATGTAGGCATTACATTCTTTGCAGAATGCAACCGCGTCACTTTTCACTGCGCACATTGTGCATTTTACCACTTGAAGCTCAATAGATGCATAGAGTCCCCCGGTGTTGCTATGGTAATCCTCCACGAGCCCATTGACGGTCACGTTAGCGGGTAATCCCTCGACTCGATTCTCCTGGAGCTTCGTGTCACTCCTGCAGAGAGGACACACCATGTGGTCTCTGTCCAGGTGGGACGCGTCATACCTCTTGAGACACTTCCTGCAGAAGGTGTGTCCACAGGACAGAAGTGTGGCGTCTTCGAAGACGTCCAGACATAGCGGGCAGAGCAGACTCTGTGGAGAATTTGAGGTCCACTTCATCTTTCTTCATCACTTCGAATATTGCACTTGTCAAAACTCTCAGGACTGTATATAGCCCCGAGCCCCTCTCCCGCCTGTTACACATTTGATAAAATAATACAATTTTGTCATCAAATTTATCTAAACAACATTTAATTGGAAAGAAAATCCTAATGGTCGACATTGATCCTATTAAAATAAACAAATAATTATTCCCCCAGATGTCCCCCTGCTGTCCAACAAAAAATTTATTACCACAACACGTAATATAAATTGTTGTTGCATGAATTAATTGTACCCGGTCCCCCCCCCCCCCCCCCCCCTCCAAAAACAAAAAACAAAAAAACAACAAAATGACAAAAATAAACACAAAACAAAAAAAGAAAAAGAAAAAAGAATTAATTAATACAAAAAAAAGCGGTGGTAGTCGGGAATCAGAATATCTAATCAAATACATGTTTATACATGCAACACCATGTTTCAATTAAATTATTTCGTCAAAGTTTCATGATAGATTCTGAAAATCAAGAGCATTGGAAACTAAAGGGGGTTTCATGGACATGTGAAGGGACGCTAAATTGCTTTTTGGACCCTGGAGAAGATCATGTTTATACTATTTGGGAGATCATGTGTAGAAACGTAATTCAGCTCTCTTTCCATTTTGATTTCACGAAAGAATTATTCTGGGAACATTTTGCAACACTTCGCAACGACCTACGGAGAACTGAACATGCCAGCCAAACATTGACTTATATATCGCCTTCTCATTCTCACCAGACAAAATACTCCATCAAATGATTCGTGACATGTTTAAGTAATCCATTCACCATGGGAACCTGGGGTATGGTTCACAAAGATTCTTAGTTGAACTTAAATCTAGGCAAGTTTGACCTATCAGTTATGAAGAGCCGTTAGTTTCTTTGTAAAATTGGTGAAACAGTTCTTTTAAGAAGACATTAAGTTTGATGAAATCCGTTATATTGATTTGTTATTAGGAGATTTGTTACTTCAGGAGTCTTGAAATCAATGATATATTTTTGTGCAGGAAGTCTTTTTTGAGAAGACATAATTAAAGTTGTTTGCTTTTAAATATGATTTATTACAAGGCTATACAGGGTGGTCCAGAAAGGATGCAACACCTACGATCATTAATTTCATCAACATCATCGACCAAATGTCATTGTTTGTTGTTTGATTGGGTAGAACATTCTTTTTCCAACAAGATGATACCATAAGCATTGATTTTGGGTAAGGCGTTTGGATCCTAGGGCCATCTTTCTGAGGCATTGTCGTTTCCTAAATTTGCTACTTTTTCGTCTCCAGCGGTCCTCTGAACACTGAGACATTCTCGCCCCACGGCCTGCCATATAATTAGCTGTACAGAAGAACCGCATGACTGCTCTCCCTTTGTAAGGTAGACAATGTGAGCCATTCTTATGTACAGCTAATTATACGGCAGGCAGTGGGGCGAGAATTTCTCAGTGTTCCGAGGATCGCTGGAGACGAAAAAGTAGCAAATTTAGGAAACGACATTGCCTCAGAATAATTGCCCTAGGATCCAAACGCCTTACCCAAAATCAATGCTCATGGTATCATTTTGTTGGAAAAAGAATGTTATACCCAATCAAACAAAAAAAATGACATTTAATTTGGTCGATGGTGTTGCTGTAATATTAACGATCGTAGGTGTTGCATCCTTTCTGGGCCACCCTGTATAGGTCTTTCTATACTTGTTAGGTGAAACTTAGAGTCACGTTCAACTTTATATAGTCTTTGTGAAACACCCCCTGGTGTACCATATTTAATCTCCAAACGCATTCATACGCGCACACATGCAACACGGACAAACATTCATGTATTCTCATTCCCACATTATGAATACATCTTACAAATATGATATCCTACAATGCAGACACACAGACAAACGTATTCATACCCGCACACATGCAACACGCACAAACACCGACAAACATTCATGTATTCTCATTCCCACATTATGAATACATCTTACAAATATGATATCCTACAATGCACAGACACACAGACAAACGCATTCATACGCGCACACATGCTACACGCACAAACACCGACAAACATTCATGTATTCTCATTCCCACATTATGAATACATCTTACAAATATGATATCCTACAATGCACAGACACACAGACAAACGCATTCATACGCGCACACATGCTACACGCACAAACATGGACAAACAGTCTTGTATTATCATACCCAAATGTCCAATACGTCCTAGAAATATGAAATCATTGAATAATAGAATGAAGTCATGTCCGTTTATCGCACTTGATTTGATTTAATGGATTTTACAAATACAATATCATTATAGTGATACACGATAGATGTGCGCCAATTCATGCAAAACTATCAAACGGTAATCATATTCTTATTTATGAAAGGTATCATAATATGATTACTACAAGTTAAAGGCGTGTTCTACATGTGCGGCGGTTTATGCCAAACTGTTTAACATACCGGCGGAGGATTTAACATATTCATGTATTAAAGAGATATAGTAATAACTTTGTTGTCATGTGCAAAAGGTGATGGAAAGTTTTGTGATCTGATGTGAATAATTGTATGTTAAATGGATGTTCTATGGCCGCAAAAATGCAAACGGGGATTTGCCACCTCGTTGCACTGTACAAAATGAGTATGAGTGAACCACAATAAATTATATGTAATTGTATGGATTTCGACATCGTTACTAGATCCCTTTAAAGTCTGAGAGATGTAAAGGAGTACATTTGCAATAAAAGGTCATGATAGCATTGCCTATTATGTGTGAAAACATATGAACATAAAATGAAATTATAAGACTAAGGTACTACCTTAGGTAACTGTTCGGACACTCTAAATTACATCATATTGCTTGTTGACGTGAATTAAGAGATCGACGATTAAATCCAGTTAGAATTGTTTTTGTTTTGTATAAACATTTAGGAATATTGGCTGTATTCAGCAACACAATATTATGAATATATATAAATGTATCTAACATTTAAAAAAATTGCATTTAAATAGTTAAACTAACATGAGCAAGATGTGAGAAGATAATTATTCTCTCTAGTAGACGCATACAAGCTTTCAAAAAAATATAACGGGAATATGCGACGTTTAGGAAATTTCTAAATCTATTTATTTCCTGTAAAAATGTACACAGATCCTTACGCAATGTTAAGAAAGAAAAATGTGGCATACACATTGGGCTAGGCTAATCACAATACATGCTGTATTCGCTTCCCTTTTTATTATCTTTAGTTACACTTTTGGGAAGGTACCTTCCATTTATTATATAAATGTCCCGATATGAGATGTATCATTATTAAACGTTACTTATACAACTGTTATGCGATAGCGTATGCCGAACATTCCTTTTATTTGTACCTCCGCACAGTGCTTAAAGACGTATGCGATATGTGCGTTAATAATGTTACATCATTTGAATTATCATTATAAATGTATACACATATAATACATAATTATAATAATTAGCAGTGTTATTATATCATGACACATCTTGCAGTGGCACACCATGTATTAAAAAGTGATGTAGTGAGCATCATACAGCCCGTTTGAGGACCATCCACTCCTTCCCCTACTTACATGGTTATATTGGAATATTTACATTAACATGATACCATGCTACTTATAAATAAGCAACATGTTCTAAAGTGTGTATAGAGCGCCATCTAAAAGTAAATTGCTTGTTTATGGTTATCAAACAAAACAACAAATGACACAGTGAGAAACCAGAATCATTCTAGTTAAGCCATGATAACTAAAACATTCTACCAATCTGTGGCTCGGAATGTGATCCTAATGAATGATAGTAATATATGGCGGAAATCAAAGACGTTTTGGCCCCTAATGAAACATGTTATCATATAGGCTCTTCATATATCGTTGTTCTCCATTAATAAATATACAATGTAAACATTTAACATGATAAACATTAAATTAAATTAAACGAGAAGGATAGTGTTTATAAAAGGCAATCGGAAACTTAACTACGTATCCAGTAATATACAATTATGTTTTACCTGCATTACGTTTGAGTAATTATGACATCAACAATTAATAGCAAACACAGTTTTTTCTCCTTCAAATGAGCCCGCAATATGTATACTGTAGAACTTCGATACGGACATATACAGAGAACAAGGAGTTAAGCCAATTTAATTTAAAACAACTTTTTCTATCTTTGTAGTTGATGGTCCTAAACTAAATATATTACTCCATTTCTATCAATCATCAATGTAAATGAGAATAGATACCATTCGACAAAACACGTAAATTCAATTACTATACACGCATGTAGCACAAAGGATGAGCCGCACAAATGGCGAAATATTTTGAGGCATTGAGAATGTACTAATTATGCGGGCTAAACGTATCTCCATTGGGCATGAAGCCTGCGTTATATATCGACTATTCATTGTGGTTATTATACCTCGATGAAGTACAGCTCATTACCACTAGCAAATGCAAGCATATCACGTGATAGAGATACCATGTAACACCATCCCCAACCCAGAGCCAGCTTCAGTTCCTCAAACTGAAATACTTTCTCGAACTTCAGACCATCCATCTTGTATTCTGTGATGACCACTTTACCTGCTCCTTGATTCACGCTGGCTACGTATACTCTGTCTTGGCTATCTACTGCAGCATACAGATATTCCCCTGGATCGGCCGTCAGAGTGTCTCCCACCTTCCCACTCCTGTCATATACCGTCACCTTGCTGGGGGTTTGATAACACGTGATGGCAATGATGGCTCCTGACCTGGTTTCAATCGCCTGGTATGGTGCGTCCTTGGTCGTAATATTACACAGCTGGGTATTTATGCTAGGGTCGTAGATCATGATGCGGTCTTCCTTATTAGCAATTATTATTTCATCGTTGTGGTTGGAAGAAATCCTAAGATTAGATCCGCCATTATTTGGAATGTTCCGTGTGTGCATGTGTGAGCCAGTATGGGAATAGATCTGTAGTGTGTTACTCTCCCCCACTACCACAGTGTTGCCGGTGTGACTCTGATGGGCAAGGTCATGCCAACCTGCACCCAGCTGGAAGTGCTGTGATTTGTTTCCCTTTGTATCCACTTTGTCTGCACCACTAGCATCATGAACGTAACTAATCATAACATTGTCTTCCGATACTGCTGTCATTCCCCACACCATGCCTCGTAGGTCTACGCTCCTACTTACTCGCATCGTTGAACACCTTCCTATTTCCCCCAGATGAAGGAGAGATCCATCCGCAGGCTTGAATACCTTCTCTCGGGGAGTCATCGATATGACTCCAGCAGACGTGTCATCTTTGACCTCCTTCAGGGTTTGTTCAAGTTCATCACAGAGCATACAGTGCGCCGCCAAGCTGTCCGCCTCGAGACATCCAAGTCTATCGTTAGCGACCAGCGACACGGAGCTGACAATGCTCTTGATTCGTTGACGGTCTTTCGCCTTCAATGCATCAAGGTCGTCATCAAATCCTTTCTTCAGGGACTGGAGATTCTCGAGAAGCAACCGCTCGTTGTCTTTCAGCTTCCTTGCTTTCTTCTCGTACGCGTCTATGACTTCTGCTTCCAGCTTCTGAACTGCCGCGTGAACCTCCTGACGACGCGCTTCTGTGTTCTGAATGTTCTTCTCAAATTCTGTCTTCTTGTATTTGCATTGTTTGAGGAGACTGTCCACCTTGATCTGCAAATCCATCTCGAAGTCGCGATGGTTCTTGATGTTGTGGTCGCCATGCTCTACGATGACACACTTGAAGCAGATGTACACTCGGCACTCTTCACAGAAGAGATCCCTGTTCTCTTGTCTATGTATCGGGCATCTCTCCGGGTGTTGGGTAATGTTGAATTGTCCGCTGTCTATTTCGGACATGGAGAGCACCTGGTGATCTGCAAACACTAGAATCATTTTTGTGTGACCATTTAGACAGTTATCACACATGTATGCATTGCATTCTTTGCAGAATGCAACCGCGTCACTTTTCACTGCGCACATTGTGCATTTTACCACTTTAAGCTCCAGGGATGCAAAGAGTCCTCCGGTGTTGCTATGGTAATCATCCACTAGTCCATTGACTGTTACGTTGGCGGGAAGTCCCTCCATCCGATTCTCCTGTAGCTTCGTGTCACTCCTGCAGAGAGGACACACCATGTGGTCTCTGTCCAGGTGGGACGCGTCATACCTCTTGAGACACTTCCTGCAGAAGGTGTGCCCACATGACAGGAGAGTGGCGTCTTCAAAGACATCCAGACATAGCGGACAGATCAGACTCTCTGGAGAGCACAGAGCGTCGTCTCCTCCCGTGGCCATTTAAAATCAAAACTCAATCAACACACGAATTCGAAGAGTTATTATTCAGTGTTCTATGCAAACTGTCATATATATGCGATTTGTATACAGTGTATACCGCTTGCCACCGTGCACAGCTGTATTATACCCGGTACCCTATTATACCCGATACGAAACAATGATTCAACAATGACGGAGAGAAGGAGTGAAATATTTGGCACAACATCCCACAACGTATCGAAAACCGCCAAGTCAAAGATAATACATATTTAAGTATATATTAAGTTATAATGTTATACTGCTATAATTCCATACACTGATTACACACAGCATACTCAAAGTCGGAAATAAACTGCGGTCATAATTTCCGTGTGATTGTTTGTGAAGTAAAGATGGCTGAACGGTATTATTTATGAACTTTGAGCTTTTGTAGTAACACGTTTGTCTATTGTTCTCAATTCGTGATTTCGCTGACAGCTCGTATCTGGAATGGGAGTGGATTTTCCCAAGTGCAGCGGCCGGTTAGAACATGTAGTATACTGAGTATATACCAAACAAATTATAATTAATATCATTACAACATTATTTTTTATTTATAACCATAATTCATCATAGGCTTCGCTGCCCGAAAACGATTTATTTTCCCCGTATATACATCAGTGTGCCCGATATGAAATAATTTTGCCCGATTATGACATGCTTTTGCCCGAAATTACTATACTGTATATGATTTTGTCCCTGAATTTGAGAGCCACTTCATCCGAAAATGACACTTGTCAAAACTCTCGGGACTGTACAATATAGCCCCAACCCTACTCCTGACACCTGTATTAACATGATACAATTGTGTCAAGCTTCAAACTCAAAATCAACACGAAATGGATTTGATAAGTTGTTAAAATAACTTGCAACCTACTTTTTAAAAACTTGAGTAATTGCGTATGCAACACAACTACAGCCAAGTGAGCCAACAAAAACAGTTTAGCTAGCTTCTGCTTCAACATGCCTAGCTTTCATTTATTGCCATACTTTTAAAGCCTCTGGTCATTTTGTTGACATGTTCAAAAACTGGCAAATAGTTGCTCAAATTCGCATTTCTGTGACATGATAAATATGTGCACTGAGTAATGGTTGAAATGTCATGGTAAATTAATGTTATATGATCGAGTAATGAGCGATTATGCAAAATGACATTCGCAAAACAAAAAAAAATCAATATAAAGTATATTATGATTTGAATTGCCATGACCTGCCAAGGAGACAATTTCTCAAGGTTTTCAAACATCACGGTTAAAGTGATCCATTAACTTAGTCAGATTGAAGCAAAGTACATTGAAGCTTTCATATTTCTCTTGTACAGTCGTTGCATGGCCTATGGAAATAAAAGAATGAAATGGGTTTTGATTTTCCAAATGTACTAATTGTTGTGATATTTATGGCTGATGTAAAACTCAGTCGGCGGTAGGTCATGTAGGTGATAAAGCCCGATATAAATTTGTTTCATGTTTCATTTTTCTTCATGTTGATTATTATAAATAAAATGTATTATGCAGTAAAGACAATATTTGGCTATAAAGAACGATTGGTTAGTCACTCCATTGACTCTTTATCTGTTTATATGCCATCGTCTAGAGAAAACAACAAGTGCGCTCCGTTGTTGTTTGTTTTACTTTGAAGATGATTATGTCTAATATTTAGGAGATGTGCAGAAACCAAGGGCTTGTTCCATAAAATGGTCTTAGCTATGTACGTTGTCTTATCTAATAACTGGCGCGAAGCTGCGGTCCGTTTCTTATACAGATCGTCGATAGCCGTTGGAAATTCAGAAGCTTTTGAAAAGGCTGAACCCGGAGATAGTAACACACTAGCTCCGCAGATAATGTAAGTAAACATAGTACATAGCTAACACCCTTTTATGAAATGAGCCCCAAATGTAGGTATCTTTTGATTTTGATGAGCCATAAAATCAGTATTCTGGGAACATTTGGCGACACATAGAGGGCGACGACCTACAAGGTGGGACGGAGAACTCAAGTTAGCAAATAATGGACTACTTGCCTTCTCACACTCACCAGACAAAATATACTCCATACAATAATATTCATAACATTGGTAACTAGAAGGCCGACAAAGTCAGCATACCCACGCCTCCCATTAGCCCTGTTCTACCCCTTCGTCGGCCTCAACCCTGTTTTGCTTACCGCAGGCTAACCAGCGCGTTTTAGGCACGATTTGGTGAAAATGCCTAGGCCAGGGTGTAGGCCGCTTGCTTGCGGCGCGGCAGCCCCATGGCGAGGCAGTGTACAAAATTATTGACAATGAGACTGCACACTGTTTTACTTTTGTATAATCAATCCATTTTCCCCTATTTTCCTGATTCTAACCAGTCTAGATGTATTCAATATGTAAAAATGAACATCTGTTCATCTTCACATTAGTGTCGGGTCAATAATAATTATTAAATAAATAAATGTATTTTTCGGAAACTTACCAATTTCTTGGCGCTTCAAAGTTCAGATCAGCGTGTTGCAATTCAATTCCGTTCCGTATTAATTAACCCGGAATCGAAAGTACCGTACCATAACATATGGTACCGTGCGCGCGATTGGATTCAGCGAGGTTACCGTACCGCGCCTATAACGTGCAGATATTATTTAGGCACACACGTGCATTAAATACATACTCAAACTTCAAGGTTCCACAGAATTTGCAGGGGTCAACCAATCATCACCAAAATCTAATCGATTCTTCCATGTCACTATCCAAACATTCCCTGAAAATTTGGTGCAAATCCGTTCACCCGTTCTCTAGTTATCTTGTACACAAACAAACAAAAAAAAAAAAAAAAAAAAAAAAACAGACAAACAAACAAACATACGGAACCCTTTACATAACCCCCTGCCGATTTCATCGGCGTGGGTAATTAACCCATTCACCATGGGAACCTGGGTGTGTTTCACTAAGATTCTTAGTTGAACTTAACTCTAGGTAAGTTTGACCTACCAGTTATGGAGTCTTGAAAAATCTTTAAATCAATGATATCTTTTTGTGCAGGAAGTCTTTTTTGAGAAGACATAATTAAAGTTGTTTGCTTTTGAATATGATTCATAAAAGGCTACATAGGTATTTCCATACTTGTTAGGTCCAACATAGAAGGAAGTTCAATTAAGAGTCTTTGTGAAACACCCCCTGGTGTATCATGTTTTATCTCTACTATGGGAATGGCACATCTAAGATGGATTAGGATATTAAAGTTTCAAACACAAAATGTTACCAATTTAGCTACTTTTAAAGGGAACTAACACGCCAATAAAAATTGTTAAAGAGCCTTTTCATTGATTATAAATTGAGTTGAATTTGGTATGATTGTGAAGGTAATCTTGTACTTAACAAGCCTCGAGAAATTCAGATTTTTTGAATTTTTAAAAATATTTTTAAATCGAACTTGAAAATGAGAAAAATTCACCCTCCAAACCAGGCCCAAATTCACCCCGATCTCGCCGCTTAGGTCGATGACGTGGGACGAGGGGGTGAATTCTCTGCTATATCGCGGTATGTAATCAGTTTGCGTGCAGTATTTTGTTTACAACGTCCATCGCTCGCTAGTTTGCAACATTGGAAATGAAGAAACAAAAATCTAGAAAATTGCCCAATGTTAGTGTAAAAGTACATATTTTACCGTATGAGTGGTTATTTTCCAAAAATTTGAGATTTGTTTGACAAATTGAGAGACGCAAATTGAACGTGCCTCGAAAAAAGAAATGCCCGTCAGTTGAATGATACGGAACACGCACTAGAGTTTCCGCGGCACCGCCCCGCGAGACAGGCTGTGCTTATAATAGCTACCTAGCTAGCTGCACGCCAACTGCCATGACTGCCTTGTAAGTAATTGCACTTTTAAAATGCTCCGAAAAGGAACGAAAATGCAAGATTATTACGATCACACCTATTCTAGCCTCTTTATATAATCTCTTATTTTACTTACATGTTTGTAGGGCTTTTAAAACAAAATACGAGAACAATTACCTGCAAAAACAGCAAAAAAATGCGCTAATAAAAGTGCACTTATTCACTAACGTCGCGAGCTGAATTGAAGCGAGCTACATACACTGCACTAACCGCTAAATATTGCATGCATTGTCCACCGTACGCGCACGGTCGAGGAGTACACGTATCATGCATGCCGCCAGCGAGTATGATTCAACTCGCAGACTAGGTGATTCATTTACCTATTTTTACTTTATCAGACACATTAATGAATAAAAGAATAACTTTACAACGAATATAAATTGTTATTTTATTAGTTCAAAAAGTTTAAACCACCATAATTGTATAGAAAATAGTTTAAACAGCCACGGAAAAGGGGATATAAAGGGATATAATTCCGGTATATTACGTGGTAGATACCGAAGCTTCCTATTGGATAACCCCTATGGTGACGTCAGCACAACACACAGAGATACTGACTCCGCTCGTCGCTGGATTAGGGGTTTTGAGGCAGTGTTTAATATTTTCATTTATTTTCAATTTTTGGATGTGCGAGTACTTGGAAAGTAATATTTTCATATTCTGTATGCTTTCAACTTTCTGTAAAGATATAATTTGGCTAATATTGGTTTTTCTTTGAATAAAATTTAATAAATGCAAAATAATCGTTTCAGTAGTCCATTCATATATATTAAATCATCCATACTATCATAACCATACACACATACACAAACACACGCACATATACAACACTGACACACATACACAGACATGTCAATTTAATCACAAAGGTTAAATACGTCCTGAAATATGTAATCCATAAAACGCACAGACACACAGACCAACCCCCACATACGCGCACATATACAACACGGACAAATACAGGCCAGACATGTATTCTTATTCCCAAATGTTGAATACGTCTTAAAAATATGAAATCCTTGAAAAGAATGAAGCCATATCCGTTTATCACACTTGATTTTATTTAATGGATTTTACAAATACAATCTTATTAGTAATTCAAGGTATTTGTGCGACAATTAATGCAAATCTATCAAACGATAATTATATTCTTATTTATGAAAGGTCTATATGATTACTACAAGTTAAAGGCATGCTGTACATGTTATACGATGTGGGCGGTTTATGCCAAACTGTTTAACACATCGGCGGAGTAACATATTCCTGTTTTAAAGAGACCTAGTAACTTTGTTGTCATGTGCAAAAAGTGATAAATGTTTTGTATAATGTATACTTTTGTGATCTGATAATGTTCTCTGAGTAATATGTAAAAATGTCATGTTAAATAGATGTTATATAACCAAGATAATGAGCGAAAATACAAACGGGGGTTAGCCATCTCATTGCTTTTAACACAGTTATGACTATCCAGTGCATAGTAGGCCTACACAATCTGAACACTTTAATCGTAAATATATTTCAAACGGAAGGGAAATTTGATTGACCATAATATGTTCCATGCTATTGGTAATGCAAACAACAACATGGTATGAGAGAACCACTAGACATCAGATGACGTTTTTATGGATTTCGACTATATTACTAGATCCTTTTAAAGACTGAGTGATGTAAAGGAGTGAATTTGCAAGACAATGTCATGATAGCATTGCCTTCAAAGTGAAAACACCTGAAAACATAAAATGAATAAGGTACTACAACTTTTCGGACATTCTAGATTATAATACCATATCGTATTGCCTGTTGACGTGAATTTAGAGATCGACGTTTTGTACAAACATTTTCGGATTATTGGCTGTAGTCAGCAACACACTATTATGAATATAAATGTATCTAACATAAAAACAAATGTGAGTCAATATAGGGCCTAAATTTTCGATCCTAGCAGAATCTTCTTCAGAGGCTATAAAGTGACGATAATACAAACATAAACAACATATATAACAAATGTATTTGAATAGTTTAAATAACAATGTACAAAGTGTGAAAAGATAATGCACTCTAGTAGACGTATACAAGATTTCAAAATGGGAATATGCGACGTTTAGGGAATTTCAAAATCTGTTTTCTTTCCTTTGAAAATGTACACATATCTTCACGCATTTAAGACAAATTACAAATGAACATCTAATACATATAGTAAATGGACAGGGCTAGGCTAATACATCGAATATGTGGTGAAAATTTGACTATCGCCGCGTACGCGCCGCACCCCAACTTTGCGGGCTTTTTTCAGGAAAAAGTATGCGGCGATTACGCCGGTCAGTACGGTACATACATAGGCTAGGCATGCTGTATTCGCTTCCTTTTGTATTCCTGTTTACACTTCTAGGATGACACCTTCTTGATCCATTTATTATAATTGTGACATAGTCTGTATTGTTATAAAAAGTGACTTATATATGCGATAGAGTATGCAGAACTTTACATATCTAGTAATATATGTTTAACATGCATTATCTTTGAGTTATTATGACATCAACAATCATTAGCAAACAATTGTTTTCTTCTTCAAATAAGCCCGCAATAAACAATCCTTTATAACTTCGAAATGGACATAAATACAGAGAACAGAAAGTGAAAGTCCAATTGGTTACAAACAACTTTGCCTATCTTGTATGTGTATGTGATGGTCCTAAACTAAATCTGTTACTGTATTTCTATCAATCACCAATGTAAATGAGAACCGATACCATTCGACAAATTCACATCCATTAAATGAATATACAAGACATGGACGTCGATCAGGGGTGGGGGGGGGGGGGGGTGGGGGATATATCCCCCCCCCCCCCCAAATATTTGGGGTTTAGAAATATGAAATAACATTACAATGAAGGGACATTACCCCTTCTCATTCATAATCAATACAATAGTATTCTTTAAACTACATCTTGAGAGTGCTTAACTGCCCAAATCGAAAATCTTCCGGGGCTGCGCCCCCTGGAATCCCTTTTAAAGTCATCTGGCCAAGTCCCTTGTATACACACCTAATCAGGATTTCCCGCTATGCCCACTAAAATGGGCTAACATTCAACATACTATTTGATACGTAACGGTTTTTACGTATTTACATAATAATGAACAACATCTTTTGTTCTTGATATTCAAAATCCTAAAGCTTCCGGGGGCTCCGCCCCCTGGACCCCACCCCCCCCCCCCCCCAAGCAGGGTGCTTGCAATGTGCACATCTTAGT
This sequence comes from Echinarachnius parma, assembly GCA_037951105.1. Lineage (NCBI taxonomy): Eukaryota > Metazoa > Echinodermata > Echinoidea > Clypeasteroida > Echinarachniidae > Echinarachnius > Echinarachnius parma. The sequence goes on along the minus strand of JBAMJV010005261.1, from coordinate 7,448 downwards.
CTTAACATTTCTAAACAGCTAACTCAGACAATGCCCGTTGACTTGAATTTAGGTGTCATGTTGGTTAAAACTATTTTGTCCCCTACCCCCCCCCCCCCCCACCCCCGTCATAAAATCCTGGACACACTACTATACTAGGTTGGTCGCTTTACTCTCTCGCCGATGATGGTCGAAATGACGTTTCATCCCCCCCCCCCCCCCCCCCCCCCCCCCAATCGACGCCAATGAATTACAAGACGTATCACAAGGGATGAGCCACGCAAGAGCGTCAATTGTTTATGAAATCATATTTCCCTTTTTCCTCAGCTCATTCAATCTCAAGGGTTAATGTACTAATACAAATTGGAAACAAACCGTTGTAAGAAGTAATTTTTGTCGGATAATAAAAGTATTCTCAAATCTTGCACATCAGGTCGTGTACAATGGCGAAATACTTTTGAGGTATTAATTATGTTGGCTAAGCGTGTAAGGGTATGAATCTCCTTTCGAACTTTAGCGTGCATTATATATCGACTATTCATTGTGGTGTTTGTACCTCGATGAAGTACAGCTTCTTACCACTAGCCAATGCAAGCATGTCACATGATAGAGACACCAAGTAACACCACGGGTTACCAAGAGTTAGCTTTAGTTCCTCAAACTGAATTACTTTCTTGAACGACAGACCGTCCATCTTGTATTCTGTGATGACCACTTTACCTGCTCCTTGATTCACGCTGGCGACATAGACTCTGTCTTGGCTATCTACTGCAGCATAGAGAAATTCCCCTTGATTGGATGTCAGCGTATTTCCTACCTTCCCACTCCTGTCATAGGTTATCACCTTGCTCGGGTTGGTTGCATAACACGTGCTGGCAATGATGGCTCCTGACCTGGTTTCAAACGCCTGATGTGGTGCGTCCTTGGTCGTAATACTACACAGCTGGGTATTTATGCTGGGGTCGTAGATCATGATGCTATCTTTCCAATTAGCAATTATGATTTCATTGTTGTGGTTGGAATAAATGCTAGGAAAAAATGAGCCATTATTTGCAATGTTCCGTGTGTGCATGTGTAAGCCAGTATGGGAATAGATCCGTAGTGTGTTACTACCACCAGCTACCACAGTGTTGCCGGTGTGACTCTGATGGCCAATGTCAGGGCAACCTGCACCCAGCTGGAAGTGCTGTGACGTGTTTCCCTTTGTATCCACTTTGTCTGCACCACTAGCATTATGATAGTAACTAATGATAACATTGTCTTCCGATACTGCTGACATTCCCCACATAAAGCCTCGTAGTTGTACGCTCCTACTTACTCGCATCGTTGAACACCTTCCTATTCCCCCCAGATGAAGGAGAGATCCATCCGCAGGCTTGAATACCTTCTCTCGTGCAGTCTTCGATATGACTCCAGCAGACGTGTCATCTTTGACCTCTTTCAGTGTTTGTTCGAGTTCATCACAGAGCATGCAATGCGCCACCAAGCTGTCCGACTCAAGACATCCAAGTCTATCGTTAGCGACCAGTGACCCGGAGCTGACAATGCTCTTGATTCTTTGACGGTCTTTCGCCTTCAAAGTATCAAGGTCGTCATCAAAAACTTTTTTCAGCGACTGGAGATTCTCGAGTAGTAACCGCTCGTTGTCTTTTAGCTGCCTTGCTTTTTTCTCGTACGCGTCTCTGACTTCTGTTTCCAGCTTCTGAACTGCCGCGTGAACCTCCTGACGACGCGCTTCTGTGTTCTGAATGTTCTTCTCAAGTTCCGTCTTCTTGTCTTTGCATCGTTCGAGTAGACTGTCTACCTTGACCTGTAACTCCCTCTCGAAGTCGCGATGGTTCTTGATTTTGTGGTCACGATGCGCTACGATGCCGCACTTAACGCAGATGTACACTCGGCACTCTTCACAGAAGAGATCCCTGTTCTCTTGTCTATGTATCGGGCATCTCTCAGGATGGTGGGTAATGTTAAATTGTCCGCTGTCTATTTCAGACATGGACAGCACCCGATGACCTGCAAACAATAAGGTCATTTTTGTGTGACCATTTAGACAGTTATCACACATGTAGGCATTACATTCGTTGCAGAATGAAACCGCATCACTTTTCATATCACACATTGTGCATTTTATTACGTTAAGCTCAAGAGATGCATAGAGCCCTCCGGTGTTGCTATAATAATCATCCACTAGTCCATTGGCCGTCACGTCAGCGGGAAGTCCCTCTACTCGATTCTCCTGGAGCTTTGTGTCACTCCTACAGAGAGGGCAAACCATGTGGTCTCTGTCCAGGTGGGACGCGTCGAACCTCTTGAGACACTTCCTGCAGAAGGTGTGTCCACAGGACAGAAGAGTGGCGTCTTCAAAGACGTCCAGACATAGCGGACAGACCAGACTCTCTGGAGAGCACAGAGCGTCGTCTCCTCCCGTGGCCATTTTGACTTTAAACTCAATCAACAAACACTTAGTCGATCAATTATTATTCAGTGTTCTCTGCAAACTGTCAAATAGGTGATTTTTAAACAGTTTCTATACCGCTTGCCACCATGCACAGTTTTGTTATATCCCATATGAAACAACTTCTGATAGTTTGTCAAAAATTATTCAACAATGACGGACATGAAGGAGTGTAATATTTAGCACAACATATCCTCTACCGCCAAGTCAGAGATAATACATGTTCAAATATACATTATAATGTGATGTTATACTGCGATAGTTCCATACAATGGTTACACACAGCATACTCAAAATAGGAAGTAAACTGCGGTCATATTTCCGTGTGATTGTTTGTGAAGCAAATATGGCTTAACGGTATTATTATTTATGAACTTTGAGCTTTTGTGGTAACACGTTCGTCTATTGTTCTCAATTCGTGATTTCGCTGACAGCTGGTATCTTGAATAAGAGTGGGCTTTCCCCAGGGCAGTGGCTGGTTAGAGCATGTAGTATACTGATATATGTACTAAACAAATTATGATTAATATCATTATAACATTATTTTTGTATTTATAACCATAATTCATCGTAGGCTTCGCTGCCCGAAAACGATATATTCCCCCGTAAATACAACAGTGTGCCCGATATGAAATAATTTTTCGCCGATTAATGACATGCTTTTGCCCAAAATTATAATAATGATTTTGTCCCTGAATTTGAGGTCCACTTCATCCGAAAATTGCACTTGTACAATATAGCCCCCAGCCGCACTCCCGCCTTTTACACCTTTGATAAAATAATACAATTGTGTCAAGCTACAAACTCAAAATCAACACGAAATGGATTTGATATGTTTTTAAACTAACTAACTTGCAATCTACTTTATGAAAACTTGGGTAATTGCGTGAAATTCAATTTGAATTCTGCAAAACAACTATACAGCCAAGTTGCGTGAAATTCAATTTGAATTCTGCAAAAACAACTATACAGCCAAGTGAGCCAACGAAAAACAGTTTAGCCATCTTCTGCTTCAACATGCATAGCTTCCATTTATTGCCATAATTTTAAAGGCTCTAGTCATTTTGTTGATATGTTCAGAAACTGGCAAATGGTTGCTCAAATTTGCATGTATGTGAACTGATAATTATGTGCACTGAATAATGGGTGAAATGTCATTGTAAAATGAATGTTATAATGATTGAGTAATGAGCGATTATTATGCAAATGGACATTTCGCAAAAAAAAAAACTCATTGCACTGACGTTGTACACATTTATAATAATCCAGTATATAATAATACATCCGAACCCTACAATCATACATATCTTTATAACGGAAGGGAAATTTGGAGATCATAAGAAAGTATCAAAAATAGAAAACATAGAGAATAAGGTGGCTCTCCCAAGTGTCTAGCCGACAGAGAGACTCACTAACTATAGACCTGTCATCAATGCTCCTAGAAAGCTTATGTGTAACTACCCCCTCTCTGTCCGTGATTTACAGTGGTGGCGGCAACTAGTAGATCTCTTATAACCAGACTTGTGTAATTCCTATGTATACAACTCTATGTGGCAACAGCTAGCAGACAACAACTTCGAGAGATGTGTGCAAGGGGTAGGGTCATGGATGCTTCTAACACCCCTCCTCTATCAAATTACCAACATTATGATAAATTATGATAAGTGTTGGCACTTCTACAATGTATCTTGGTGTACAAATGGGGTGATTTATAAGTTGGAAGCACCCCCCATGCACCCCCCTCAATTATATATACTGGCTAAATTAGTAATAAATGATACACTTTTTCATAATATGATGCACAATTTCAGGGAGTATGTGTATGAACGGCCTAAAAAACACATTATACCATGAATTTGTGATGAATGCCCCCCAAACGCTGCCCATGGGAGGGTTGTACCACCCCCCCCCCCCCCCCCCCCCCCCCCTCCACTAAGGTTCAGTGGCTTCACTCCTTCGTGGCCCTAGCCTACCCGATAGGCGTCGGGCTTTTTGGCAAGTACTAATCGCGTTATGGAGACGGACAACCGGCGAGCCCGAACACACTGGCGAGCCCGAACCCGAGCGCGCGAAGCGCGAGCGCCTATCATCAGTCGTGAACTCATCATTATTCATATATTTTTATTGTGTGTGTGACGAGTGTATTTTCATGCATTATGCATATAAGCCTTGCAGGTGAACTCGTACTCGGCCTACAGCGCACAGCGCGTGTACAAATTCAATGGCGCACTGTGCTGTGCGTGACTGTGTGTGACTGGCCGAGTTCTCTGGCCACTGCATGCCTGCACTACGGAGTTCATATGACGTTACCAAGCCTCATCGCTCATTGGCCTTTTTTTGGTCCCATGTCACATAAATATTCATGAAAGTAGTCTTGCAGGGGGTTCGTAGATTTTCTTACAAACGAAACAAAGTAAAATAAAAGAAAGTTAACTGTTCGCATTCACGACTGATGATAGGCGTTGGGATAGGGTTCGGGCTCGCTGGTTGTTAGTGTCTCCATAACGCGATAGTACTTGCTAGAAAGCCCGACGCCTATCGGATAGGCTATCGTGGCCCCTACATGTTTGTGTATTTCGCCACTGATTAGTTCTGCCACCTTTTGCAGTAGCAAGGATCAACCTTCGCAGAGGTGGTGGCGGAGGTGGGGGGGGAGGGTGTGGGGGGGGGGGGGGGGGGGGGGGGGGGGGGGGGGGGGGGGGGGGGGGGGGGGGGGGGGGGGGGGGGACTAGCTAGTGTTATTATAATATGTTGATGTGTATTTCTTTATTTCCTTTTTGTATTTTGTATTGTCATGGGGGATAGATGTTGTACAAAATGGATCTAAACAACATCAATTTGGGAAAGAAATTTCTTATGGTCGACATTGATCTTGTTAAAATAGTCGACATTGATCCTATACAAAATGCACAACTTTGAATACCCCCAGATGCCCTCCCCCCCCACCCCGTTCACAAACAATTGCGCCCCCTCAGAAAATAGTGCTATTCCTGTCACCTCGGAATCCATAATTTTCAACTAGAGGCTCTCAGTGCATCGTATATTTGTTTACTATTACATGCAACCATGTTTCCATTCAATTATTCGGTGGAAACAAAGTCATAAAAGGAAAACAAAAGAAGCACAAGTACAACCATTCCATTCTTTAAAGATAAAGAGTCATCTTTGACAAAAACGTTTAATTTCAAGACAAATATGGCAACACGAGAGAGACACACATTTATAAAAAGGCTTTCATTTTGTTATGGAAAAGAAAATATGACTGAAATGACATAACAAATATCACCCGACACACAGTGATCTACACAAGAAGTTCAACGTAAGGACGTAAAATAAACGGTGTATATAATGTGTGTATGTACGTGTCATAGATAATCAATCAAAGCAACCTTCGTAAGTATTGAGGCCCTACGAGCCCAAACTATTACTTTTCTGTGTGTGTCGCTGTGTAATCAGCGTATTAGTAACGACTAATCAAGTGCCAAAAATATCCATAGGCCGAGTTATCTCAAGTCATATTTTTTCTGAAGTTTTTTTTTTTTTTAATTGTTTATTGAAAGAAGTATAAAGGGGTCAATTGATTTGATATTTCTCACAACATATTATTAACATCATTCCCTAGCTTCATACACATTTTGGAGAAAGATCCGCAGTGTTTGCAAATGTGTGTTAAACTACCTTTAAGTGATCCATTAACTACATAGTCAAATTAAAACAAAATCACTTGAAGCTTTCATATTTCTCTTACACAGTCCTTGCATGGCGTTAAAACTTATTAAATGGAGAATGAAATGAGTGTTGATTATCTGAATGTCCTCTCTAATTGTTGAGATATCAGTCGGCGGTAGGTGATGAAGACTGATATAAATTTTCACTTTTCTTCATATTTTGATTATTTTTTTGTTTTCTTCAATCAGGTGAAGATTTGCTATAATACGATAGGTTACGCCACTCCATATTTTCATTACATCTTCAATAGAAAACAAGAAGGGCGCTAAATTGCTTTTGGACAAAATTATGCGTTAATGAGTCTGCAGAAGGAGACTAGTCCTATTGTCTAGGACATACACATTTCTATTGTCCCCTAACATTATTCAAGTACAGAATTTACGCACTCGCAATACGTTTGGCACTATCTAAACTTTGGGAAGCTAGGGTGTTCAATTGCATGATACACAGCCCTTTGCAAAATGTTGGACATCTATTCAATATCAAATAATGGTACTAAAACAAATAAGCCTGTGTTTTTTTTTTACAATAGTAGTCCCCTTTAAAGGGGATCACCAGGCAAAGAGAAACACAGAATGATATATTTTGGTACCGTTGTGTGATATTAGAAAGGGTTTAAATGTGTATTCATAAACAATACAATTATTTACCACCACTTACGGAACCACCATGGCCTCATGGTTCCTAGAGGTTCCGTATGCGCCAAAACGTCTGCGAGTGCGCCAAATCAATTCACACATACATTTGGAGACAATAGAATTGATGACGATGCGTTCATCTAGCCAAATAGATAGTCTTCGTCTGCAGACCCATGAACACAAGCTTTAGTATAGTGTTGTGTTGGTCCAATTGTATAATTTGTCTGGAAACTATTTTTCTGAACTTTCTGAACTCTTCAAAATTTGACCTTTTATTTATAAGAATATTATTTTGGGGTGTAGGTTCTCTTTCAAAGCTCGACATCCTTTAATTGATTAATGGAATTTGCAATCAAGATTGAATTGCATATTCCTCGCATAGAATCTAAATAAATCCAGAAGTGATTTCTCAAATAGAATCTAATTCAATTGCATTGCGAAGTGTTGAAATGAATGCCCAAGAATTTGTTTTGCAGATTGCAAATTTTACTGTTCCCACATCAGCCCCCGGTTACCAACAACATCTGATAGAAACAATATTAACCACTTCGCTTTGAGATTATGAAATCACCATAGACTTTGTACATAAACACACCAAGTTTTCATAGGCAAGGAGTTAAAGGGACATTTCAGTCATGGGTAAAGGG